>PVIJ01007094.1:0-85667 GCA_004024925.1 Scalopus aquaticus | reverse complement strand
TCTATATTGAACATGAGATAATTTACGATCACTCATATTGAACTGTGACTTTCATTTATTTAACATTAGCTTCCCATAAGACCTTCCTGGTCCAGAGTTTCTTCATTGCGTTCTTTACTTCTGCATTTCGCAGGGTGTAAATCAGAGGATTTAACATGGGGGTGATAATGGTGTAGAATAAAGCCACAACCTTGTCCTCAGAAAAGGTAGTATCAGGTCGCATATACATGAAAGTACAGGGACCAAAGAAGATGATGACGACAGCGATGTGGGAGCCACAGGTGGAGAGAGCTTTGCGCCTGCCTTCTGCTGACTGCTTTCTCAGGGACAGCAGGATGAGGGTATAGGAGATGAGCAAGATCACAAAGCTGACCAGAGTGATCATGCCACTGTTGGCTGTCACAATGGCACCGATGACATATGTGTCTGTGCAGGCAAGTTTCAGCAGATTGTGCACATCGCAGAAGTAGTGATCAATCTCATTGGGGCCACAGAAGGGTAGCTGGACAACCGTGGACAGTTGGATAGTGGAGTGGATGAAGCCACCCACCCAGGTCCCCAGCAGCATGATATTGCACCTGTCCCGGTCCATGATGGTCATGTAGTGGAGGGGCTTGCAGATGGCCACGTAGCGGTCATAGGCCATCACCGTGAGGATGAAGATCTCTGTGCAACCAAAGAAATGCACCCCAAAGAGTTGAAACATGCACCCCACATATGAGATCCTTTTGGTCTTAGCTAGCAGGTCCACAATCAACTTGGGTGCTGTGACAGAAGAATAGCAAATGTCCACAAAAGACAAGTAGTTGAGAAAAAAATACATGGGGGAATTATAAAGTTTGCCCACACGGACTGTTAGCATGATGAGGAGGTTTCCCAGCAGAATGACTGCATATAACAAAGAAAATGCTACAAAACATACCTTTTCAACCTCTCTATTCTGAGACAGACCCCAAAAAATGAACTCAGTCACATTGTTTATTTTTTCCATTTCTCTAGCAGGGCACGTTCCCTAGAGAAAAATTATCTGGAAAAAAAAAAAAGAAAACATAACAAAGACCAGCAACATTTATACATGTCTCAAAACAAGTGGGATATCACTGTGCTGAAATTGGAGACGTAGGTACTTCCTGCTTTGTGGTGTGTATGTACTTAACTAAACCGCAGTGGCATGTCAGATCAGAACACTTTACCACTGTATGGCAGTCTATTCACTCAGTTAGAATGGAAAACAAAATTCAGGAGTTAAAACAAATCTACGTCACACATGTGTCTAATAATCTACCCCTATTCACTTTTCATTAATGGGAGTTCAATAGGCTATTTCTAAAAATTTCTTCAGTTTTTATTCTCTATGAAAAACTCAGCCTCATTGTGAAACAACTTATTTTTGGGATATGGTAACATTTATTTATTGACAGGTATCTTATTTTTGACATAGAAATTAAAATATACACTCATGTTTTCCCTTCTTATATTACCAAGATTGTTCAAGAAGATACATGGTTTTACAAAGCAGATACTGAGATCATGGTGCTATAACTCTTGATAAAGCTTTAACTTCAAGGACTTCTGTCATCCATTTGTCAAAAGAGAAAGTTTCATTTTCACTATCGGCCAAACAGTTATTTCTAATGTGGAATAAATACTGTTTGCACAGAATAGCTATGAAACTTTGATAAAATGGCAGACACAAAAGGAGAAGAATAATAAAAGAAACTACTAGAAACAAAGCAGTATCTATTGGAATTTTAAGGAGAGAAAGTGATTTCTGAGATAATTTCTCCATCTTTATATACAGTGTTTAAGGATTCTCTAATAATTTCTTTGCCTTAGTATTTTAAAAATGTGTCTGTTACCTGATTGAAAAGAAAAAGGAAGGATCCTGTCCTTTAGTCTTACCATTTTCTCCTGTATCTTGTTTATCTTTTAAAATTTTGTAGTTGTCCATATGAGTTCACACACAAAGATGAAGTAAATGTTTCTGGAAATGGGCATCACTGAAAGGTACGTTACATGGATTTTGGAAGGGTACAAGACACAGCTTAAATGGATGAATCTTCAGTTGTAGAGTTTCAGACACTCCAGTGGGCTCGCTGGAATGTTTGTGTAGATAGGGTTGTGTGACTAAAGGGATTGCAGTTTTTCCTCAAACCAAGTCACAAATGCAAAATGTTCCTCACTTATAGGTTAGGACAGTATTATACTGCATCTAGGATAAATGTGAAACTTGTGAAAACCAAGGCTACATTCCCTCAGGATCTGTCAGGTTTAATGCTTACACCTTCTGAACTCTGTGTTCTAGGTTGTTGAATGTAGCAACATTATTCCCGGCAATATTATTCATCTAAATCTTGAGAAATTATAGGACTGTGTTTTCTTGGCACTTCTATATTTTGAGAAACTACAGGACTGTGTTTTCTCAGGTATTTACATCAGTATTACCATGGGAGTCATTAAGAGTACGTCTTTTCTTATTGAGTACAAAATGAGGGTTCTCATATTAAGAATAATGATAATAATTCAATATGAATATATGCAAGGTTTTATATGTTTATTTCCCTTTGGATTTTCCCTCTAAATTAAAGAAATATTTATACTCTTCTATACTGAAAGAGTCCTTCAATTTGAAAAAGGCTAAATCATAGGAGTTTTTGACAGTGGGATTGATTATTATCTTGAAGCCTGAGAATTGTGCCTCCATAGTCCACACCATGAGTTCTTAAAGGAGCTCTTCTTTGTCCTTGAATGCTGACCTATCTCAAAGAATTTCTTTCTCTACTTCTGAGCATTTCAAACGTAAAAAACACTTCAATTTTTAAAATTTTACTGTCACTTTTTTATTCATACCCATGCCACCCTATCACAGTTATGAGTAAATGGACTTAATTGTCTTAAGATCACCTCAATCATTTTATTCTCTTGTTATTTGAGAATGGTTTCTTGCAATAATTATAGGCAATCAAAGTATAGCAATTTGATTGAATTATCTTTTAACACAAATCTTTTATATTAGTTTTAGAAGAAAAAAAATCTTACCGTTATGATCCAGGCTGTGAGTTTTACTTGATTTTTCTTGAAATAATTTGGGTGTAGCTGTCCAAAATAAAGTAAAAGCTATGCCGTAGGAATTGCTTTGTGAAAAAATGAGTACCAAAGGATCCCTCACCCCTACCCCCAAAAGTTGTTATAAAACAAATCTTTCTTGATCTTGCTCTGTTTCTCACCTACAAAAAAATTTCCATTTCACAGTATCTTTGGCAGCCAATGCTGTTTTCTCTGTTTCTTACATGGTCTATTTAAAGGGAATGTTTCAAATTGTTAATGACCTTGGGGAAAGCCTATCCCCCAATGTGTCCTCCATAATCTCAGCCACATCGGAGAGCACACAATGAACTTTAATTTCCAGATGTCTTGAATTAAAAATTGAACTTAAAAAAAATCTCCTTTTTTCATATATTTAAAACCCAATAAATTATACATTTTGAACCATTACTTAAGTCCAAAACATAAAATAGAGATAATTGTTTTGTGATCACATCTTATTCACTGGATTAATGTGCTTCTCTACATATTAAATATTAGATACTTAACATAAACATTATCTCTTTTTGGGGTTAATTTTCTTTTTTTTTTTTTAATATATATTTTTATTGTTATTTATGTCTTTTACATTTTGTATTCCCCTAGGGTAGCTTTGACTTAATTATTCTCTTTAGCAAATTCTATTTGATTGGAAAATTGTGGCTTTAGTAGAACAATTGGGATTCCAATTGTTTCTCTTTTATTGAGACTCGGATGATTTCTGGAGAAATTACTGGGAAAAAATTCAATTTTAGCTATACCTGGGATGAATTGCAATGAATTGACTCCTTTGTCATCTTCTCTATCTCTGATAGCTTTCATATCTTTAAGTGTTCTCTCAAGTTAATATTGCTACTTCCAGTGTATTTCTTTTGGTCTTGTTAACATTGTCTATAATCCCTTTATGGTTTTTGTGGTTTATTAACTCACTTCTCTTTATTGCTGAATAATAGTTTATCTAATAGGTGTTTCACAGCTTGTTTATACAGTCATCTATTAGAGGACAGAGTGTGTTTCTTGTAAGTTTTTACTCACTTGTGTGATACCTAGGAATATATTGCTGGATTATATGGGAAGTCCATGTTTACTTAGCTTTGTATGAAACTGCCAAACTCAATTTTGTGTGGTGACTCATCATTATTTGATATGCAAATCCCTAATGACATAAGATGTTGAGAATCTTATGTGTTTAGTTACTATTAACCAATCTCTGTTGGTGAGATGTTTGTTCAAAAGCATTTGTTCATTTTTTGTATTGAACTGTATGCTTTATTATTGTTAATTCTAGGTGTTCTTTGTATTTTTGAATATGATTCATTTGTCAGATATGTGTTTCACAAATAATGTCAGTAGTAACTTATCTTTCATTGTCTTAACAGTGTCTTTCATAGAGCAGAAGTTTTTAATTTTCATGATGTGCAACTTATTATTTTCCAACTTATGATGTGGACATAAAACTTTTAATAAATCTTACTTTCAGAGCAATTTTTGATTTATAGCATAATGAGTAAAAACTACAGAGCACACCCATATACTATATGCCCCTTCTCATCTTTTGCTGTGTGCATATTTAAGATACTCTTTTTTCATTGAGTATTTTTAGCATCTTTGTTAAGATTTGCATATAATATATGCATGGGTATTACTGGTATATCTATTCTGTGCCATGTTTCTATTTGTTTGTTTTTGTGCTGATATCACACTGTTTTATATTTATATATTTATATTATTTATATTTATATTATGTTTTATATTTTGTAATATATTTTGAAGTAAGCTATTATGATATCCCCAGATTTTTTTTAAATTTCTGAATACTCATATTCAATTAGGGTCTTTTATGGTTCTGTATGGACTTTAGGATTCTTTTTATATCATAAGAGATGTCATTGCATTTGATAAGGATCAGTTGCATTGATTCTGTATATTGCTTTGGTCAGTATGGACATTTACATATTATTAGCTTCCAATCTAAGAACAGACTCCATTTATTTTGTCTTTAATTTATTTCATTAATGATTTACTGCTTTTGGTAGAAGAATCTTTCACCTTATTTGATGTATTTATTCATAAGTATTTTTATGGTATTGTAAATGGGCTGTTTTCTCAATTTCATTTTCAAGTAACTTGTTAGTTTAAAAAAAATCCCTGATTTTTGTTTGTTGATTTCATAACCTACACCTATACTATATTCATTTATTGATTCTAATAGGTTTTGTTTGTTTTTTAGTGAGTGTTTTTAAGATTTTCTGCATAAAGTGTCATCACCTGCAAACAGAGATAACAACTTCTTTCTGTGTGGTGTGGATGCCTTTTATATCTTTTTTAATCCATTTCTCAAGTTAGGACTTCTAATATGAGATTGAGTAGATGTTGAAACAGGACATCCTTACCTTGTTTCTTATGTTAGAAGAAAACTTTTAGCTTTCTACCATTGAGTATGATGCTAGTATGATGCTACCATTGAGTATGTGAACTTTTTACATATGGATTTTATTATAATGAGGTAAGTGCTTTTTATTCCTTATCTGTTGATAGTTTTTATTTTGATAGCATGCTGAATTTTGTCAAATGAGTTTTTATGTATCTACTGATGATAACAATATTAATTTGTGTCTATTGATGATAACATTCTGCTAATGTGGCATTCACATTAATTAATTTGACTGTGATGAACCAGTATCTGTTTTCTTTTCTTAACTACCATGTTTTCAACAAACAAAGCAAAGTGAGAGTGGTAGTATATTATATTTCATCTTTGTTTTGCATAACTATTTTCAAGTACATATAAAGTTAAATTTTAAATATTCAACTTTCTCAGCCATTTTTAGCACTTAAAATTCTGCCTGAAGCCTTAAAATTATTGGTTTTGCATGTACTTCCTTTTGGAATCTAAGATAAACCTATAAAATATACACTGATAATAAACTCAAACTCCTTTTGTTTCTATTGGGGACTTAAACTACTTTCAAAAATTATATTTTCTTTTGTGTTTATTAACATTAAAGTAACCATGAAAGTATTATGTTTTGAAAGTAAAGAATATAAAGAAAATAAAGAACTACAGGAAAAAAATACCTTCCATATATACAAGGTATTAAAGACTACCTCTGGAATAAAACAAAAGCATTTTAATTCACATTATTCATAACTTATAACATTCAAATAAATGCTTACAACATTATAATAATACTTCTCAGTTAGAAAACTTCCATACAGGTACTGTAATTCATTACTGATATATGTATTGCATACTAAGATTAGTTGTAGAATATTTGAGGATTTCCATCTGTGATACACTTATCATAACCCAACACTGTAGACAGATTACTATAATTGGTATAATGAAAAAACTCTTAATATCAACTCTCCCCCTAATTAGAAGAAATTAATTTTGAAACAGAAAAGCAGAGTTTACAAAAAGAATACTAATATGAGCAAACTCAACAGCCATGTCTTCATAAGATCAAAGAACTGAGAAGAAGGATAAATTTTTCTCTTCATATATTCACACTATTCTTAATGATTCTAGTGAGAATTTTGTGTAAACACTCAAAAGATGTGCAGGGGATTACATAGATTACATACTGTCACTTACAGCATGAAGCTTCTATGATCATTTGAATCTCAGTCTTTCTCCTAATCAGGAAGAACTACTGAGTGAAAGGTCCCTGATGAGAGGTGAGACTGAAGCGTCTAATAAAGGAAACAGTTTGGAAAACTGAAGTCAAACAGCCTGTAGATGTAAGTTTATGGATATGTATGTAAACCGTGGAAATCATCATTAACACGGGGCAGAGAAAGCACTAGATCAAAGTCACAGTGGCGTTAGCAGGGAAGAGAGGAAGAGACCCAGAAATGAACATTTAAAGCAATAGATGTTATGTAACCGTTTGTACCTCGTGCTGTTTCTTCCTCTGTATAAAATTGAACACTAACCGTGTATTTGCTCAAAGTATCTATTTTTCTGAAAAAAGTAGACTTATATCTTGTAATAGGATTATATTTACTCTACAAAAAGAAGTCAGTATTCTCTAGGAACTTGTCCTAGGTCAATCCACACTGCTAAGAAAAATGTGTAACTTCCATTCACTTTTAGTCATCTGATATCAACTTCTTGCTCCATAACTTCCCCATGGCGTTTTTCACTTCTGCATTCCTCAGAGTGTAAATCAGAGGGTTGAGCAAAGGTGTTCCAATTGTAGAAAACACAGCTATCATCTTATCCATGCGGAAGGTGGTTACGGGTCGTGTGTATATAAATATGCATGGAACAAAGAACAAGACAACCACCGTGATGTGAGAGATGCAGGTGGACAGGGCTTTTCTCCTCCCTTCAGCGCTGTGGTTTCTCAAAGAATGCAAGATGATGACATAAGAAAACATTAGCATGACAAAACTCACTGTACAGATGGCTCCACTGTTAGACACCAAGAGTAGATTGATGACATAGGTATCTGTACATGCGAGTTTGAACAAAGGCTGCAAATCACAGAAATAGTGATCAATCACATTGGGACCACAGAAAGGTAAACTTAAAGCTAGAAAAAGCTGAGCTGAAGAATGCATACCAGACCCCACCCAGGCCACAGCCACCAATGCCCCACAAACCTTGCGGCTCATGATGGTGGTGTAGCGCAAGGGCTTACAGATGGCCACATAACGATCAACTGCCATGATGATTAAAATGAAGATCCCCATGCAGCCAAAGAAATGGGATGAAAAGACTTGGATCATGCATTCACTGAATGAGATAGCAGCCTTCTTCATAAGGGCGTCCACAATCATTCTAGGTGCTATGGAGGTAGAGAAGCCACTATCGGATAATGATAAGTAGACAAGGAAGTAGTACATGGGGCTCACAAGTACTCGACTGGTCTTGATGGTTGCAATAATCAGCAAATTACCCACTAAGGTTGCCAAATAGAAAAGCAAGAAAGTGACAAACACTATTTTCTTCCTTACAGGATCTTGAGTCAACCCAAGAAGAATGAACTCAGTCACATTATTGTCCAGATGCATGGTTTTGTGAAAGAGCTGAAGAAACAAGTGAGAAAAGGATTTTCTGCAAAAAATAAAGTAATGAATATATAGAGTTATATGTAATGTTGTGAAATCCTTTAGGAAAAATAGCTATTCCTCATCAGCGACATTCTATGGCTTCTTAATAATTTTCTTTTGCCTATTATCCTTAATTTCCATGACCTATTTATTTAGTAATATTAGCTTACAATGTGATACTTTCTAACAGTCTCTTGTTAATTTGGATGTCATTCTAATCAATTTTACCAGTTTTAGTGTATGCTTAAGAGATATGGCTCTGTTTTATGCTTTTAATTTTTTATAGTCAATAAACCTTCGCCAATTTTAATATTTACTTAAGATACACAGCTCTGTTTTATGTTTTCTTAATTTTTTTTCATATTCAGTAAAGCTTGTGGCCGATATCTACATGGAGTATCACTGCATTTAGGGTACTTTTCACTGTATTTGGCTATTCATGATATAAAGTCATACAAGAATCTTAACTTAATGTCCCAATTACACATACGTTAAAATATCATATTTATAATAATCGTTTATAGAATATATATTATTTATAAATATATAACATGCTCTGCCTCCTCACTGCATACTTGTTCCAGATATTACACCTTGAAAAAGAAAGAAAATATTTATAGCATTTAAATTATCTGTTATAAACTTTATGAATTTAATTATAATTAGTGATTGACAAAAATCTAATGAAGTTATTAGAACTGTATATATTTTTTCATATTTGGTAATACCTCAAAAGTCTTTTCCAGCTTTTGAAATTTTTGAAAAACACCCCTGAGAGCACTCAGTGTTCTTGAATTTACCTTTCTAAATGAACAACAGTGGCCTAATACTCAATAATTCATGTTTTCACAGTTCAAAGTTTCAGCTTCAGTAGTTTAGAACTGAGTGATTTTTTTATCAGGGGTGTGTGTTGCCAGGATTGCGATATAGGACCCAAGCATTGCTTTATTCAAAGATTATCTCTGTAAAGTCTCTACCCCTCACTAATTTAGTGACACCAGATCTCTGTCTTTAAGATGAACTCTTCATTCACTTTATTTCTGCATAGTATATGTAACCTGCCTTCCTTAACTCCCCTGGACCTGCTTATCTGATTCAGAGACACCCTACGAAAAGCCTGACAAGAGAATCAAAAGGTCACCGTACAAGTCAACAGCTACTACTCATACTTCCTGTATCTGCTTGTCCTGCACATCACGACTTTAACATTTATTTACTCTGCTGTCTGAATAGCACTAAACCGGGAAGCAAACTTGTCTAAGGGTAAGGGGAGGTAAGGTCTCATATGGAAGGATGCTGGGATTGTATTGATAATAAGGGAAGGTTTTACTGAAAATATTTTCAGGACCTCCCTTCTTATACCTGGAGGTTTACTTTCACCTTAGTTTTTAGCATCCTCATTTTCATGTTTCCTCTGAAGTTTCTCTGAGTAGTTTTTCAGTGTATCAAATTAAATATCTGTAGTGTGCCACTGATAATTATAGTTTTATGATAATAATTTGGAAGGATGCTAAAAGTAATTAATGTTTTGCTCAAAACTGTCACCGGGAACTGAAAATTTCGTACTTTTCAGAAGCTATGTGAAGATCACTTTCTCCATTAATCCTTTTTTAATTTCTGCGATCAAGTTCTGTATCACTGGCTTTGTATCCCTTTTCTCTATTCTAACCAGATAAAATTATTTCTAGCATTTTAGTAATCATAGTTTTCAATAAAACTTATTTTGCTAAGCTACCCTTATATAAAAATCATTTGCAAACATTTCAATCTCTGGCCTTCTCTAGAATCTATAGGAAACCTTCACTAATGGGAAACTTTCTTCTTTTACCACACGGTAATGATGGCATTTCACACACCTGGACTCATCAAATGTGTGGAATCCAAAAGATCACTTTCATGCTTATATTTCACTCTGTTAATTTCCTTTAGGAGTGTTAAATTTTGAAAAAGTTGAACTGTTTATTTTTTTCCTAGTTCCTTTCTCAGAGTAAGTGAGAACACTATAGTCACAAGATACATGGAACTATATTAGAAAGTGAGGTGAATTATTTTCTAATGATGTCTATTTGTAAAATGATGGAAATAACATGTTACTTACTTGTTAGAAGACTCTCTGACTTAGGGTCAAGTCTGCCCATCGACTTTTGATAAGCAGCTCTCTCACAGAACACTGAAAAAAGTTTCTCTCTGCATTCCAGGGGGAATGTTGTAAGACTTGATGACATAGATATGAACATCCAGAGAATATTATTCCCTAAAGTTTAATTTCCTTTGCTAGTCAGAATTATCCAGACACAATAAATTCCACTTCCAACTCGTCTATTTAACTTATAAAAATAACAAGTTATCATTATTTAGACTCTGCAACCAAATACAAACAAGTATTTGGAATGTTTATAAATAACTGATCAAAGGTAACAGGGGGATAAAGGAAAAAATACAAATGGATAGTGGAAAACAGTGTTATTGCTAAAAGAAGAAGCTGACTCCTACTCAGTGTTGTTGTTTTTGTTTTTTTTTTTTTAAAGATTTATTTATTTATGCATACAAGCTGGGGTACAGTCAGAGGTGTGGGGTGGCGAGAGGGTTCACCAGGCAGAGTGGGAAGCAGAACAGGCAGATAGACAGAAATACACTGCTGAGGGGAGCAGCGGGCAAGGCAGGAGAGGTCTGCCGTGCCATGTGGGAATCTCCCTGGGCCGGGTGTCGAACTTGCGTTGCTGCTGCCAACCGCTCCACAGCGCAGTGCTTAACCGCTGCGCCACCAGGGAGGCCCCGTTTTTTTTTGTTTTTTTGTTTTTGTTTTTTGCTTTAGGAGACACACTTTTATACATCACCAGGGAAGGTGGTGCAGTGTCCTGAAACCAATTTATATGCAGAGGTTTAGAAACATTCCCACCAAAGAAACTCAGACTTAGAGCAAGAGAACTGCTGATTCGTGTGTGCTCCTCCCTATTTTCACAGCCTGAATTGATAGCTCATTTTTCTTCAAATTTATTTCCAAATAACTTTTGTTACTACAGAGACACTTGCTAAGGAACATATTTTTACAGACATAATTTTATTTACTATATATTTATTGAACACCTTGTGTACACAAGGTTGTGTTGATGACTTTATAAAAGCTGTATCTTAAAATTCCTGGTTGGACTCATGAGATAGGGTTCAACAAAGACATTTCACATGAGAAAATTGAAACTCAGAGAAGTTAAGCAATTTCAAGGATTATGCATTTGAGAAGTTCAATATTGGGAATTTTACTAATGATGACTTTATTTCATGACTAGTCAATTCTTCACATTTTTTACCTGTAGTATCTTAAGTGAAAAATGAAGCATTACCAGAACGTGATCTGTTGAAGCAATTATCATGTCTGAGTAATGGTATCTTTGGATCAAGAGCTTACAATTAACAATAAGACAATGAGAACAGGCTGAAATTCAGGTAGCTATAGAATACACAAGGGGCAATGTTAAGTAGATATTTGGATTTTTTTAAAGACCCCAATATTACATAAAAAATTAACTCAAAATAGATAATAGAATTAAATGTAAGACAAAGTCATGAAACTTTAAGAAGAAAGCATAAGACTAAAGCTCACTGAAATGAGTATTGGAAATGTTTTTATTTGAATATGACAACTAACGCACAAACAATAAAACTAGAAATAAACATATGGGACTATATCAAACTGAAAAAAATCTCTGTATAGCAGGTAAAATAAATCAACTAAGTAAAAGAATAAAACTAACAAAATGAGAAAAGTATTTTCAAGAAAAGGGTTTATATGTAAAATATATAACTCACACAAATCAACAGCAAAACAACAAACAAAAGCACAACATTCCAATCAAAATTCTGATAAAGTACTGAGTAGATATTTCTCTAAAGAAGGTACATGAAAAGATGATCAACATCATTAGTCATTAGGTAGATGCAATTTAAAACCACAGTGCAGTACCACCTCCTGTTGTTAAAATTATAATCATCAAAAAGACAAAAGAAAACGAATGCTGGCGTGGCTGGAGAAAAAAGAAAAAACTTGTGCACTGTTATTGGGAATGTACATTAGTACAGCCATTATCGAAAAAAATACACTGGGACCCTCAAAAAATGAAAAATACAACCAGCATGTGATCTCAGGATATATTCAAAAGAAATGAAAACTCTGACTTGAAAAGATATATACATACCCACATTCACAATGGCATTATCTGTAGCAACCAAATGATGGGAACAACTGAGGTGCTCATCAATGGTAAATGGATTAAAAAAAAAATTACAGTGGAATATTACTCAATCATGAAAAATGATGGAATCCTACCATTTGCGACAACATGGCTGAACTCTGAAGGTATTATGCTAAACGAAAAAGTCATGGAATCTAAACAACAAAAGCAAATTAAAAAAGAATCAAAGAAAACATCAGAATTGTAGCTACTTGAGGCAGAGGTTAGAGGAGCTGGAATTGGAGAAAAGTAGTCAGAAGGTAAAAATGTCCAGTTATAAGATAAATACATAAGAAATGTAATGCACAGTATGATGCCTATAGCTAACACTGTTTTATGGTTATAGGAGAACTGTTAAGAATATAAATCCTAAGAATCCTCATCATGAAGAAATACCTTTTTCTCCCTTTACATTCTATCGTACAAGAAGATGGTTGTTAGCTGAGTATATTGTGGCAATCTTTTCACATGATATGTAAACTAAACCATCAATGCTTTATGTTTAAATCTTATACAGTGTTGTATGTCAATTGTTTCTAAACAAAACTGGAAAAAATTGTAGAAATTTATATCAGAACTGTAGATTTGGCAATATTGTAAATGGAAAAGACTGGAGGAACTCATCCATTAAAACTGAGAGACTAGAATAGGGTTTCATCATTTAAAAGAATCCCAGAATGGTCCCAAGAAGCATGTACAGCCTTCTGACATAGTTTTATAAGTGCACATACACGAATAGGAATTGATACTTATTGGTACAACTCATAACAACATTTCTCTCTCTTGAACATGTTCAGCTTGCACCTCTGAAACTTTAGTGGAAAAGCACCACTTCCTTGTGTCCTCCCCAGTGCCTGAAAAACCACCATTCTACTCTGTGTCTATGGGTGTGGCTTTCATTTACCTCATGCAGTATTTGTGTCTGGGTTGTTTCACTTAGCTTAATGTCCTTACACTAGTTATCCATATGTGGCCAATCTGCATATGCCACATTTGCTTTATCCCTCTGCAGCATTTACATGTTTTCCATACTTTGGTTATTGCAAAAATACTTTAATGAACATGAGAATACAAATGTCTCTGTGAGATCCTGTTTTCAATTATTCCATAGAGATCGGGTAAGTTGGATGGTTGCATCATAGTGCAGTTCTATGATATAAAATATTTTTCATTCTCAGAGAAAAAAAAAACAGCAAAACAGAGTAAAGCAAAATGGCTGAATCACTAGATGTTCAAGAAATTTATTTATTCATAACATTTTATTATTAAAAGTATACAAGGTTTATAAATAAATACACCCATGTAACTTAAATACCTATTATAATATAGAAATTTTCATTAGCTTCTCATTCTACTTCTCAGATTATTCCCACTCCCTTACTTTCCTTACCCCAGATAGACAAGTATAACTTTGTCTTATTTTCCACCACAATTTAATTTTGCCTGCTGAAGACCTTCACATTAATGAAATCATGAAGTATATACTGTTTGTTGTAAGGGTCTTTTTACTCAAAGTATTTTGTAGTGTATTTTAGTAGTACAGTTCCTTTATTTGTTAGGGAAAATTCATTGTATGTGTACCATAAGTTACCCTTTTTTAAAATTCATGCACACCTGGATTGTTTCATGTTCTTGACATTAGGAACAAATTTTCTGTAAATATGATGTTGTATGTGAATCACAAATATATTTCTCCTGGATAAAGTGCTAAGAATGGAATTGTTGGGATTTTTGTTAAGTATAGGAATAATTTTATGTTAAACATCTAAGATGAACTTTGTCAAAAGTGGATGCAATATTTGTTATTTCCAGACACAATAAAATCTGAAAACCTACATGTATACTTTTTACCTTCTAGTTTCCTGTTACAAGCTACCATACTCTGATTTCTATTCAACTAATATCCCAGGAGTCATTCATGTTGCTCAATAAAGCAATTGCAGCATTAACTGTAAGTAAGATGAATTTACAGAAAATTAAAATGCTTTGCATTTTCAGTCTAGATGAAATTTGTTGACTTTTAAAAATTATTTACTGAGGCAACAGTGGTCTAGAATGCTATAAAAGCTTTTTTTTTAAAGATTTATTTTATTTATGCATACAAGCTGGGGTGTAGGCCAGAGGTGTGGGGTGGTGAGAGGATTCACCAGATACAGAGTGGGGAGCAGAACAGGCAGATCGACCGAAGTACACTGCTGAGGGGAGCAGTGGGCGAGGCAGGAGAGGTCTGCTGTGTCAGGCCAGGTATTGAAATCGTGCTGCAGTGGCTCTGGATAGCTTCATAGTGCTGCGCTTAACCCGTTGCGTCCCCAGGGAGGCCCTATAAAAGCTTTTCGAAATGAAGGTCATCATTATAATTTTGGTATTCTCTTAGTAATTTTCCAGTTTCCTTTCTCTGGTAACTTACCATAATGTTAGTGCCCTTGATTTTTTCTTTCTTTATCAAGTATATACTGCTTTCACTTGCTGTTTCATTTATTGAGAACTCTCTCCTGTAGATATAGTCAAGAATTTTTTTTATTGTCTATTATTCTCATCCACAACAGTATTCATAGTTTTCATCAGATAGATTGGGCTTTGTTGTACAATTTTATGGGTTTTGACTTCTGCTTATGACATGCAGCCATCTTAATAGTATCACAACTAATAAGTTTCCATCTCTAAAAACAACTTGTGCTACACTTATTCATCCTTTCATTTCTACCGATCCCTGAACCCCTGAAAAACACTCTCTTCCTCTCCCCACTATTTTCCAGTTTTGCATCCTTCCAGGAAGGAAGTTGATAATTCATGGTATGTAAATTTTGTTGTTTTAAAACATAAGTATACTTCTTGAAGTTTTCATATTCATTAATATATTAAACCTCACCAATATCAGCTGTTTACTCTTATTATTTCCAGAACACATCAATATTTTGTTCTTACAGTGGACCATCTATGCTACAATTAATTCATTGATTGTCCAATTAGAAGGAATATAAATTAGATTTTACCAGAAGAATATTTTTGTGAGTACAAACCAGTAATAAAAGCTTTCCTAAGATCAGGGACCTAGCTCAGAGAGTGAATTTTCCAACTGCTATGAGTTAGAAGTTTCTAAGTAAGTACATGGTCATTATTTAGAGCAAAGTCTCTAAGAGTTGGAAGGGAGATTACTAGCTTATTATTTATTAATAGAATTGTTAATCTTCTGTATGAGAAACAAAAACTAAATAGAAGGCCCAATTTTTAAAATAAGATAAGACTAAGTGTTGCATCAATGAAACCCTTTAGAATGGGTAAAACTAGGTAGCTTTTCATATGAGTATATAACAGAGTATAATATGGAAGCAGAAAATAAAAGATGTGAACCTGAAGAAGAGGAGGAGAAACACTAGATCAAAACAAAAAGTGATACTAGGCAGGCAGGAGAGGCAGAGATACATCAATGAATGACATTTAAGACAAAAGACCCTACACCCTAGTTGATACCTGGTCTGTCAATCCCCAAATATACATTTAATTCAACACTATCCAGTGTATGTGTTTACATTGCCTGTTTTCCTGAATGAGCTAATTCTCACGCAAGAATTTAAAGTTGTAATAATTCCACAGAAAGGATAGCATATTTGCTAGGAACTTCTAGGTCAATCCAAACTATTAATAAACATGTGTAACTTCCATTCACCTTTAGTCATCTGATAGCAACTGCTTGGTCCATAGCTTTTTCATGGCATTCTTCACTTCTGCATTCCTCAGAGTGTAAATCATAGGGTTGAGAAAAGGTGTTCCAATTGTATAAAACACAGCTACCATCTTATCTATGGCAAAGGTGGTCGCAGGTCGTGTGTATATAAATATGCCAGGACCAAAGAACAAGATGACCACAATGATGTGGGAGATGCAGGTGGACAGGGCTTTTTTCCTTCCTTCAACACTGTGGTTTCTAAGAGAATGCAAAATGATGGCATAGGAGATCAGCACCATGACAAAACTCACTGTACAGATGGCCCCACTGTTGGACACCAACAGTAGGTTGATGACATAGGTGTCTGCACAGGCAAGTTTCAACAAGGGCTGCAAGTCACAGAAATAGTGATCAATCACATTGGGACCACAGAAAGGTAAAGTCAAGGTCAGAAGGATCTGAATTGAAGAGTGCACACAGGAGCCCACCCAGGCAAAAGCCACCAGCATATAACATACATGTTGATTCATGATGGTCATGTAGTGCAGGGGCTTACAGATGGCCATGTAGCGATCAATGGCCATGAGGATTAGAATGAAAATCTCCAGACAGCCAAAGAAATGTAATGAAAAGACTTGGACTATGCACTCATTGAATGAGATAGTGTTATTCTTCATAAGGGCATCCACAATCATTCTAGGGGCTATGGAAGTGGAGAAACAAGTATCAGAAAAGGATAAATAGAAAATGAAGAAATACATGGGACTCTGAAGTGCCCGACTCATTTTGATGGTAGCAATAATCAGAAAGTTATCTAGCAATATCCCTAAATAGAAAAGGAAGAACATGAAGAACACTATTTTCTTCTTGAAAGGATCTTGGGTCAACCCAAGCAGAATGAAATCAGTGACATTATTCTTTAGATGCATGATTTCATGAATTAGTTGTTAGATGATTCTGAAATGGATTATCTGCAAAAAATAGTGGAATTATTTTATAATGTCTGATGAGATATTACAGAATATTTGAAGCAAATCATTAAAGAATGTTTTAAGCAAAACCAAATATTCCTCATTATGTACATTATTTGATTTTTAAAAGTCACTTTAATACTTGTGCTTCAACTCTTAATGATCAGTTCATCGGGTGTTCTGAGTCTCAACTAAGCTTGTGAATAAAATAATTTCTTACAGCACTCTGCAATACAACCTCTTATCAGAGTTTAGACAAGATTCTCATTAATTTTGCCAACTCAAGGAATATTGAAATAAGAGATCATATTTTATTATTTCCTTCAGCTTTTTTTCATTTTAATAAGGCTTGGCACCAATATCCATTTTTCTGTATGATGCATCACCCAATGTTTAGGGTATGCATTAATATATTTGAAGGTAGACCCACAAAATAATGAAAATAAAAGCTCACACAAAACTTTTATCAACATAAAAACTCAGTGTTTGCACATTCATTTATATAGTTCGTATTTTAGGCATGTTCACATAAATGTATATTACTTAGAAATGCATAGTGTTCTTGACTTCTCTGGACACATCTCTCAGATATTCAGCTTTATCGTAAGGAACATAACCAAATATCATCTTTAAAGAGTCTGTTGCAACTGTCAATCAATATTGTGGTATTAGTTTTTGACAGTGATTGATGAATAGAAATAATTCTCTTTGACAGTTGCTAGTATCTCAAATATTCCCATTTCCATTTGTTTATCTTCAATTTCTGAAATAAACCCAAGAAAACTAAAAGCTCCTGAAGTTAAATTTCTAAATTGATTGTGCATTATTTCTTAGTAGTTTATACATACAATAAAAAAATTTAGTGAAAACATATTTGGTCAACAGAGGTTGGGTTATTGGGTGTCTCAAGGGAATGTTGTAGGAGCAGAACACAGTTATAATCTCTTAACAGCACATTCATGTAATGGAACAAAAAAGTAGAAATGGAAGATAAATGTGATTTTAGAAATAGGTATAGTAGATAGTAACTGATTTCATCATTAATTTTTTTCTGACAACAAAGTCAACAAAGATTGAACTTTGAAAAGTCACTTCTTTCAAAGACGATATTTTTTTCACACTTGTAAAGTAAAATAATACAAAAGCACAAAATGAAGAAATATTATCAGTACCCCCATTTTCCAAGAACAGATCTTTTTCTATAGATATTTCTTGCTGAGTTTGGAAGACACACTACATCCAAGTAAATTATAACCTGAAATGTGATATATTTAAATGTAATCTGGAAGCGTTACTTACCTATTGTTTTCCTCCCCTCTCTTGTCCAACCTCCACTATATTGTTTTGTAAATTGTGATTTGACCAAAGCCTGGACAAATATATTCTAAATAGACAGAAATTATACTTATATATATTTCTTTTTCTCACTTAAAATTTTTTCTTGTTTTTATTCTGTTCCTTTCTTAGAGTGTGTCGGAATAACTTACTTAAAAGACATAGAAATAGGGGCCTCCCCGGTGGCGCAGCGGTTAAGCGCTGTGCTGTGGAGCTGTCGGCAGCGGCGACGCGAGTTCGACGCCCGGCCAGGGAGAATCCCACATGGTGCGGCAGACCTCTCCTGCCTCGCCCGCTGCTCCCCTCAGCAGTGTATTTCTGATCTGCCTGTTCTGCTCCCCACTCTGTTTCTGGTGGACCCTCTCGCCGCCCCACACCTCTGGCCTGTACCCCAGCTTGTATGTATAAATAAAAAAAAAAAATCAAAAAAAAAAAAAGACATAGAAATATATTAGAAAATTATGTGAGATTACTTTGTTATGTACAAAGGCTTGTAAAGATGCCACACTGAGTGAAAAGATAGAGGCAATTTCTCACTTACCTGTTCGGTAAAGCTTAAGAAGCTGCTCTGATTGGTATCAAGTCTGCCCACACTTTTTTGATAGTAGCCTTCTCACAAAAAAATGGAAAAAACTGTTCATGCTTCCATTCCAGTGGGAATAGCTTCAGAAACAATGATGCAAGTTATTCATGATGTAGAGATTATTATTCCCTAATGTTTTCCTTTGTTTGCTAGTCAGAAATACTTCCTACGTAGCAGCTTTAATTCTTGGATTTTCACTTTGCCTGTAAGAAAAGCATATCAATCTTCCTCACACTTATTTTGCACATATAGACAAGGATTTGGAGTTGTTAGGTGCTTCAAGCTGACCACTGTTACAGGGAAAAAGAAGAATTAAAGAAATCAACAGTGGAAACAGTGGTAAGGAGTAGGATGCATAAAAATAGTGTCATTTTAAAAAAAGGAAGTGGGATACCTGGAAACAATTATTTTCCCTACTTTGCTTAATAGAAATACCATTGCAACCACGTGGATGGACCCAGAGAGTATTATGCTAAGTGAGATAAGTAAGGTGGAGGAAGACAAAAACTGTATCACTTCCCTCACATGTGAACAATAAACAAAACAAATGAGCAAACAAATTAAAACAACGTTTTTCTGACGTTTAGACTGTCAGAAAAAAGCAGTGGTTCCCAACATATAAGGGGTGGAGTAAGGGATAAATCAGTCAAAGGGGTCAACGGTAGGATGAAAGATGGAAGTTAGAGATTTGATGGTAAATGTAACATAGTATATACATATACTGATATAAAATGCTGAAAATTTACATAATATTTACAAACTTATAGGTCAACATTACTTAAGTAAAAAATTAAAAATAAGAACGACAACAAAATAAACATTCCAGGTCAGGATTGTCTGTGGTGACACTTTTACCATGAAGAATGAAGAAAATGGCTACAAAGAGGATCTGAAACCATTCTCACACAAACAATAGCTGAGTGGGTTTGTCATCTCTTAATTGGCCTGACAACAAATGCTAATGGCACTTTTTCAAGGTGAAAGTATAGGATATTAAATAACAGCATGAATATATGTGAAGAATAAACTTTATTTAGTTGTATTTAAATAAATGCATAGACTGCTACTTTAATGGTGGCATATAAACCTCTTAATTTTACTAATAATGTCAAAAGGCAAAAGTTTTTAAAATACAACTAAAAAGTTCTTTAATGAGACAGTATAAATAGATTTAAAGTGTGGCATCAAAAACAGTGTGTGAGGGGAGGCAAAAAGGTACAGATGTGATTGACATTAATATGCTATCAGGAATATAGACTATAATAAAACAAGAAACTTCAGCAACCCACATAAAACAACCATATATGATAAGAAGAAAAATAAGAAGAAAAAAGAATATCACTGCGAACAAACAAACAAAAAAGGGAAGCTGCAAAAGTTGTGGAGTAATAAATGAAATACAAATGGACCCAAAAGAAAAAAAATGGTTATAATAAGTCATTTTTAGGCAGCAATAATTTAAATCTATATGAATACAAATTCCCAAATAAGATGATAGAGGGGAGATAAGTTAAAGGGAGCCCTCCTACACTGCTGGTGGGAATGCAAGCTGGTCCAGCCCTTACGGAAAGCTGTACGGAGGTGTTTCAAGACATTAAAAATGGATCTGCCGTTCAATGGAGTAATTCCACTCTTAGGCACAATGTAAAAATTATTATATGATAGGATCTTACATGGTATATGCTTTCCCAAACTTTTATTTTCGTTGTGGGTGCGTAACTATGTTTGAAATGATTTTCTAAGACAGTATGAAGTTTAGTCATATTTTTAAACTACTCTGCCAATATATATATTTACTTATGATTTCTTATTATTACTTTATATGATCACTTCTATTTAATACAGTTATTGACATTATTATGTTTAATGTAAATTTTGATATTGATATATCAGTGATGGAGACTCCACTAGATGTGATTTTGTTTGTTGTGCTGACTGTAATGAGTCTAGTCTAGCATGGACTAGCTCTTGTAAGAAATTATTGAATTGAAACTTCAAGAATTAATGGTGAAAGATGGAAAAGACATTCCCTAAAAGGCCACATCCACAAAGTCTGAATACTGCCCCTGACCCTGGTTCATTTTCTCTTTGTCTTGCACCCACATTGGCTGTACTAGTTCTTTCTTAGGGAATTTTTTTTCTTCTTTCTCTATTGGAAAATTTTTTTTTCTTTTTTCTCTATTGGAAATTATAACTTTATATTCCTTGCCTTTGCCAGTATTCTTGCTTTTCACAAAGGCAAAAAGTTCCCTTGGAAGCACAGTGCATAGTAAGGGCAGGGCAGCCACCTTATCTGAGCACTTGACCCATGGCTAGCTGTTTCCTATCTGTGGAGGCCACCTTGGCCCCCAGTTCCCACAATTCATTCAGGGTCAAAGGTCAAGACATACATTGGTCCTTCAGACTAATACTTCAGAAAGTAACTGGGCCTAAGGTAGAGAAGTATGAAAAGAGTTATTGTTACTATCTGGGGGACCTTAGGTTCTGTTGAATATAATTGATCGAAAGGGGGTTGTCACCCCACTGATTACAAATGTTGGAAAAAAAATATGTTTTCTAAAAGGTGAAAACAGA
Organism: Scalopus aquaticus; assembly: GCA_004024925.1. Taxonomy (NCBI): domain Eukaryota; kingdom Metazoa; phylum Chordata; class Mammalia; order Eulipotyphla; family Talpidae; genus Scalopus; species Scalopus aquaticus. Next base: position 64,163 of record PVIJ01007094.1, on the reverse strand, counting down.
AGATAACATAAAATTCTACAGTAAAAGAATGGCTTTGTGTTCTATAAAGTGCAATGTTATTTAACTACTAAAAGTAATGCTCGTGAAGCGTTTATACTTTGGTAGAGGTTGGTATATTACGATAAGGTAAAAAAAAAGAAAGGAATGGGATATTGTTCTTATAACAGGATTTTGCTATGCAAAAGAGTAGAAATTACATAAAAAAACAATTGAAAATCACTTTTTCCCTACAGAAAAAAGGCAAAACAGAGTAAAGCAAAATGGCTGAATCATAACATGCTCAAGAAATTTATTTTTCATTACATTTTATTAAATTTTTCAAATGTAAGCAAGGCTTACAAATAAATATATCGTTAAGTTAAATACCTATCACTATATAGAAATTTCTATTAGCCCAGAAATTGACTTCATTCTACTATCCAGATTATTCTCACTCCCTTATCCCCCTCACCCTATATAGACAAATATGGCTTTGTCTTATTTTCCAACACAGTTTAATTTTGCCTGATGAAGACCTTCATATTAACGAAATCATAATTCATATTAATTCATAGTAATGAAATTATGCTTTTTGTAAGACTCTTTTACTCAACAAAATATTTTTCAGTGCATAAATGTGGTAGTGTATTTCAGTAGTATACTATGTTTATTTGCTAGAGAATAAGTCATCCTATGTGCACCAAAAGTTATCTTTAAAAACTTCATGCGCGAATTGTTTCGTGTTGTTAGCTGTTATGAACAAATTCTCTGTAAACACATTACAGGTGTTTCATGAATATATTTTTCCTGGATAAAGGGCCAAGAAACAGATTGTTTGGACATATGTCAAATATACATTCAATTTTATGTATAACATCTAGAACTTTATCCAAAGAGGAGGTAGCATTTGATCAACAATGAAAGCTGAAACTACAGCAGACTTTTTAACTACTAATGTGCTGATGCAAGCTGCTATAATCCACTTTCTATTCTAACGAATATCCCGGGATCCATTCATGTTGCTCAATAAAGCAATCAGAGTAGTCAGTCCTTTTAACCATAAGTCAGATCAATTAACATGTAATTCAAATGCCTTCCATTTTCTGTCTATACATAATTTGCTAAACCTTTTTAAAATTATTTATCAAGGCAGCAATTGGTATAGGCTATATAAATGGAACTCCTCATTGTATTTTTGGTGTCACCTTCAATTATTCTCTAGGTTCCTTTTGCTCATTACATTAGTGTCCTTCATTTTCTTCCTATACAGCAAGCATATACTACGTGTACTTGCTGAACACCTATCAGATATACGCAAGAATTTTTCATATAGACCAAGATTCTCATCCTTAACACCATCCATGTTTTTGGTGAGAGAGATTGTGCTGGATTGTACAGATTTATGGGTTTTGACTTATGCTTTATGATATGAATACATCACAATTGTATCATAAAGTTTCCCTTCCCAAAAAATAACTTGTGCTCAATTTATTCATCTCTCCTCTCCCATCCCTGAGCCCTTGAAAAATGTGTTCTTTTGCTTTTCACTATTTGCATTTTTCCAGAAAGGAAATTGGTATTTCGTATTGATATGTAAATATTGCCACTTTAAAACCTACATATCCTCTTTGAGCTTATCATATCTATCCATATTTTGAATCTCAAAAGAGCAGCTGCATATTCTCACTGTTTCTATACAACATAAATATATTGCTCTTCGATTGGAATTCTTAACCATACTTAGTTCATATGACTCAAGAGAAATCTTAATAATCTTCCAATTACAAGGAATAAAAAGCAAATTTTACCGGAAGAATATTATTGTGAGTACAAATTCAGCAGTCAAAGTTTCCTAACATTGAAGACCTACATCAGAGAGTGAATTTTCTGACTGCTGTGTCATTGTTCTAGAAGGAGCTAAATATACACATGGTATTTATCTAGAATAAAGGCTATAAAATTTAGAAAGAAGTTTATTAGATTATATATCGCTTCTTGATACATGAATCTTCTATAACAATAAGTTACTTTCTCTTTGGTCAGGAAACATATAAACAGGTACATTTTAAAAAGTGATGAGACAAAAGTTGAATCAATAAAACCTTTTACAGTAAGTAAAACTATCTAAGCTATTCATATAAGCATATAGCAAAGATTATTTGGGGAGTAGAAAATAACAGATGTCAACCTGAAGTAAAGCAGGGAAAACAGTAGATCAAAACAAAACGTGATTCTAAGCAGGCAAGAGAGGCAGACACATCAATGAATGACATTTAAGACAAAAGGCCTTACACACTAGTTTATACTTGGTGCTGTCTATTCCCACATATATATTTAATGCAAGGCTAACCAGTGCATGTGTCTACATTGTCTATTTTCCTAAAAGAGCTAATTCTCTAGTCCAACTTAGAGTTGTAATAACTCCATAACTCCATAGAAAGGAGATAATATTCTCTAGGAACTTCTGGATCAATCCAAACTATTAATAAAAGTGTGTAAGCTCCATTCACCTTTTGTCATCTGAGACCAATTTCTTGTTCCACAGCTTCTTCATGGCATTCTTCACTTCTGCATTCCTCAGAGTGTAAATCATAGGGTTGAGCAAAGGTGTTCCAATTGTATAAAACACGGCTATCATCTTATCCATGGGGTAGGTGGTCGCAGGGCGTGTGTATATAAATATGCAAGGGCCAAAGAACAAAATGACCACAATGATGTGGGAGATGCAGGTGGACAGGGCTTTTTTCCTTCCTTCAGCACTGTGGTTTCTCAGAGAATGCAAGATGATGACATAGGAGAACATCAATATGACAAAACTCACTGTACAGACGGCTCCACTGTTGGACACCAATAGTAGGTTGATGACATAGGTGTCTGCACAGGCAAGTTTCAACAAGGGTTGCAAGTCACAGAAATAGTGATCAATCACATTGGGACCACAGAAAGGTAAACTCAAGGTCAGCAGGATCTGAGTTGAAGAATGCACACAGGCGCCCACCCAGGCTATAGCCACCAATGTACTACAGACCCTATGGCTCATAATGGTGGTATAATGCAGGGGCTTACAGATGGCCACATAGCGATCGACAGCCATGAGGATTAGAATGAAGATCTCTAGGCAGCCAAAGAAATGTAATGTAACAATTTGAATTATGCACTCATTGAATGAGATAGTGTTATTCTTTACAAGAGTGTCCACAATCATTCTTGGGGCTATGCAAGTAGAGAAGCAGGTATCAGAAAAAGATAAGTAGAAAAGGAAGAAATACATGGGACTCTCAAGGGCCCGGCTCATCTTGATGGTAGCAATAATCAACAAGTTACCTAGCAATATTCCCAAATAAAAAATGAAGAAAATGACGAACACTATTTTCTTCTTGAAAGGATCTTGGGTCAACCCAAGCAGAATGAACTCAGTTACATTATTCTTCAGATACATGATTTCATGAATTAGCTGAAGGGATGATTTTGAAATGGATTATCTGCAAAAAAAATGAACAAATTCATTTGTGGTGTTGGAGAGATTTAGAATGTTTGAAGCAAATTATTCAAGAATGTTTTAGGCAAAATCAAATATTCTTCACCAGGTACATTCTGTGATTTTTTAATGTAGCTCTAAAACTTGGTGCCTTTATTTTTAATGATCAGTTCAGTGGATGTTATGATCTCAACTAAGCTTGTGAATGAGGTCATTTCCAGTAGTGTTCTTCAATACAAACCCTTGTGAGTTTTGACAAGATTCTGATGAAATTTGCCAGTTGAAAGAATATAGAAATAAGAGATCCAATTTTTTCATTTCCCTCAGTTTTTTTTCATTTTAATAATTGTAAAATCCAGTTCTAGCTATTCATGTTGTAAACAATTCTGATTATGCTAGTCATATTTATTTGAACATGTTCTCCGTACCTCAAGTGCAGTTAAGGGGTCTCTTTCTATTTTAGACAAAGGTATTTAAACGTATTTTTAAATCTGTTATAACCTATGATCTAGCAGAGAGGAAATATTATCAACTCAACAATATTTATTGGGGACTGGTTACAAGCAGGAGATGCTCACACTGCAATGGGAGCGTGGACAGATTAGTAAATATATGAGGTGGAGCTGGAGGGAAGTCATGGAGAAGTCCAGAATGAAGCATAAGAGGCATAGATGATCCAAACTCCTCTAGTCCTTCCTTTCTTCCTGGAAACCCTCCTCTCCTAGTGCCTCCCCCTCTGTGAACTTTAGGACTGAACTGTGGAGAAACATCCTGTAGATGGCCTCCAGTGATTGTGAGAAGAACTCTCTAAAGTCTTATTTATAATTTTCTAATACTACTGGACATGATTGCTTATAGCATAAGAATAAATATGCTAATTTTAAGTTCCTTCATGGAACTGGAATATCACAAAGCAATGTGTTCTCAAGATATTTATCACAATTTCAACTCAATGCTTTATGTATTGCAGGTGTTCAGTAAGACATTTTGCATTGAAACATTTTCTACTACTTCTTATGACATGCTATTATCTAATTTCATTGTACTATTCTGATTATAAAACACATTCTCAACATGAATTTATTAGAGTTTCTAGCTATTTTGTATGGTAGAAAGACAAATAAGTAAATTAATAAAGAAATCAATCAATTTCTATTTATAAAGTCAGAAATTGAAGATAAAAGTAAGATAAATTTAACTTTTGAATAACTATAAAGCCTGGAGTGGAAAGCCTTTGCTCCCCCAAAGACCACCACATGGCATGACAGAGGCTGAGTGTCTTAAACACATAATCCTGAATCTTTCTTGAAACTTAGATACTCAAGAGAAAATAGTTGGTGTGAGGACAATGACAGATCTTCAGAAGAAAAAGCAGAATAAAAAAAGTGTCCAATAGATGACAGTGGAAGGCAGAGTGTTCATTATCTCCTTCTGCATTTCTTTTTTTATTTTGCATTTGTTTATTTATTTATATCTTTTGCATTATTGTGTATTCCCTGTAGGTTACCCATGACCAATTCACCATAGTCTCTCATGCTCTTTTCTCCCCCATTTTGAACCTTATCTTCCCCCTCCCTCACTGAATGTCTCTTATTTATGGTTGCCTGCCAGCTTTTGTTTTGGTTTTGTTGTTATTTTCTCCTCCTGATCTCTTAATTGGTTCCACTATATTCCTCCTATGAGTGAAATCATTTGATATTTTTCTTTTTCCTTCTGGCTTATTTCTCCGAGTATGATCCCTTCTCACTCCATCCATGTTGCTGTGAAGTGCATGAGTTTGTCTTTTTTGATTGTTGAATAGGATGCCATTTTGTATATGTACAACATCTTCTTGATCCAGCAATGTCATATTGCAGAGACCAGCGTGAGCAACACTGGTGTCCTCAAACACTGTTGTTAAACCCCTATTGAGTTATTGCAGACTTTGATCTTTGGGAGAATACACATTCTATTTCTACACAGAATTTACCACTCTCTGTGGGAATACCAGTAGGTTGTTTCAAGATTCTTTGTGCTTAAAACCCATATAAAAGGGCAATAAAATCCACCCTCTTGAACAACTCACTCTAGGTAAATGAATTATGATTCCTCCTTATTTGTTCAACAGTTACCCTGGAAATGCACCATAAAACATAATACACATTAACTATTATCTCTGCATCTGATTGCCCCAATGACATGAAATTAATATCTATTAATTCATCTTTCCAAATATTACTAAAAAAAGCAGAGATCTTGTCAAGGAGCAGCAAGCATGGATAAAAATCACATGTGGATGAATGTTGGGTAGGACATTAAATTGGAGGAAAGAGAAAGGTATTAACATAAAATATTTTGAGGAAATCCTTTAGTAGATATATGGTATGCTATCTTCAAATTTTTGTCACCTTATCATTTTTTCTCTGAACTTCCTCTGAACAGTATTTTCCTCTTTTAAATTAAAATATCAGCAAATTATATTTTTATATTTTAGAAACATGCATACAGTAGTAATTTTTACCCTCACGTAAAATTCTACACTATCTCTTGAAGATTGAAAAGGTGGCTTTCTCCAAAAGCTATGTAGAAGTCACTATCTTAGTAACATTTTCTATAATTTCTTACCTGGACAATCTTTCACCAACTTCCATCAACTTCATTTGTTAATTTTTTTCTAAATTCTCTCATTTCTAGAAACTGTAATGAACTTTAACGCATGGAATGCATTCTCCTGCCCCTACTTTGTGATGAATTAGCACATACTTGGTCTTCATCAAGGATTTATTGAGCTCAAATGATCATTTCCCCTCAATACTTATGCTAATTCTACTTATTTCTTATATTAAGAGTAAATTTTTAAAAACATTGTACTATTTTTTATTATTTTACTTTCTCGGAGTATGTGGGAACAGTTTACTTAAAAGGTATTAAATACATTAAAAATATGTCAGATTATTTTGTAAAGATATCACACTGAGAGAAAAGATAGAGGTAACTTGTCACTTACCTGTCAGAGGACTCTCTGATTAGAGTCGTCTGCCCTACTTTTTTGATAGTAGCCTTCCCACAGAAAATGGGAAAAAAATGTTCATGCTTGCATCCAGGGGGAATATCTTCAGAAATAATGATGCAAGTTACACATAACCTAGAGATCATTATTCCCTAAAGTTTTCCTTAGTTTGTTAGTCAGAAATACCTCATAGGCAATAAACTTAACTTTTGACTTGTCACTTAGCCTGTGATAGTAGCCTGCCAATTTTCACACTCATTAAGCACATACATACAAGGATTTGTTGTTAGGTGCTTCAGGCTGATCACTGTTATGGGGAAAAAAGAAGAACTAAAGAAATGAACAGTAAAAATGTTGGTAAAGAACAGGAAGCATAAAAATATTGTCATTTTTTAAAAAAGGAAGTGAGTTACCTGGAAACAATACCCCAGCTAGAGTCATAATTTGTCTCTCCCCACATTTTTCAGTAGAAACCTTTCAAAAGAGAAGGGTGTGGGGAAATATATTCAAACTGATGAATGAAAAAATATGACAACAAAGAATTCAATACCTAGAATTTTTTTTTTTTTAAATACAGAGAATATGAAGACATTCACACACAAACAAAAGCTGGCTAGGTTCATCACCACCAGATCTGCATGGCAACAAATGCCAAAGGAACTTTTTCAGGCTGGAAGTAAAGGATATTAAACAATAGCACAAACATATATAGAAGTACCAAACTTACTTTATATAGTTGTATGCAGATAAAGTATAAACTTTAATGGTGGCATGTAAATCTCAATTTTTGTGTGAATGTTGAAAGAAACATTTAAAGAATAGAACTACAAATGTTGTTTAATGGAGACAAGATAAATAAATATAAATCATGGCTTCAACAACAAAAGTGTGTGAGAAGAGAAATGAAAGCATTAATGTGATTGACCTTAAGCTGTTATCCATAAAATAGTCCATAATAACACAAGAAACTTGATGGGAGTCTCATTGCAACCACACATAAATACAAGCATGGGCTGTTTAAAAAATGAAAAATAGAAAGAAAAGAAGAATATCGCTGCCAAAACCACAATGGAAAATAGAAGAGATTTTGGATTAACAATTAAATACAAGGCAGATAGAAAAAAAAAAGCAAAATGGTGATAATTATTTTTTTATCAACAATAATTTAAGTATATGTGAATATAAATCCCCCAAAAAGATATAAAGGAACTAAGTATACTTTAATTTTTTTTTTAAAGCAAGACTCCTCTATATGCTATACTAGGAGACTGACCTTGTTTTTTTAAATTGTAATAATTTATATTGAGATAACATTGGTTAACAACACTATGTATGTCCCTTGGAGTTATAGTTTTATTTATCATATGGCCAAATCAAACACAAAGTCCTCCACCAGTGCACTGATACCTTCTTCCTTCCCATGCCCTACTCCACCCTCTAGTAGCTTCAATTCTTTATATCAAGGGTTTGGTTTAGTTTTGTCTGTTCCTTTGTTTTGTTTCTTTATATTGCACATATGAGTGAAATCATCCAGTATTTGTCATTCTCCTTCTGATTTATTTCACTTAACTTAATCCCCTTCAGTTCTATGTTGTTGCAAATGGCAAGATTTCATCTTTTTTGCACACAAGAAGTAATCCATTGTGTATATATATTCCAAATCTACTTTATCTGCTCATCTGTCCTTGGGCACATAGGTTGTTTACATGACCTTATTATTGTAAATAGTGCTGCAGTGAATATAGGAGTACATATATCTCTTCATTTTTTTCTGGTAGACATTTAAAATTGGAATTGCTAGATCATATGGCAAACCTATTATTAACATTGGGTTGTCGGCAAAGTCATGACGTATTTTTTCTATGATTTTCAAGCAAAAATACATCATGACTTTTCTGACAACCCAGTATGTTGAGAAACCGTCATTCTGTTTTCTATAGGGGCTGTACCAGTCTATATTCCCACCAACATTGAACAAGACTTCCGTTTTCTCATATTCTCTCCAACACTTGTAGTTTCTGGTTATTTTTAACATAGGCTGTTTTCACTGGTGTGTTGGTATCTCACTGTGGTTTTGATTTGCATTTCCCTGATGCTACATGATGGTGAGTTGTTTTTCCATGACTGATATCTGTCTGTCTTCTTTGGAGAAGTGTCTTTTGAGCAAATCTGCTTAAATTTTGATTGAGTTATTTATTTTCTTGTTGTTGAGATTTATGAACTCTGTAGAACTTGGATACCAGCCTCTTTTATAATATATGGTATGCAAATATTCTCTTCCATTCAACAGTAGGGTGTCTTTTCTTTAAAATGATAGTAATTTTCATTCTGTAGAAGCTTTTTAGTTTGATGTAGTCCCATTTGTTAATTTTTGCTTTTGTTTCCCTTGCTACTGGAATTGAGATTCCAACAACATCTTGGAATACTTTACCTGTTTTCTTCTGTGGATTTTATAGCTTCAGGTCTTACATCCAAGTTTTTAATCCATTTTGAGTTAATTTTTTGTGCCTGATTAAAAATAATGGTCTAGTTTCATTCTCTTGCATGTAGTCTTTTGCATGTGGCTGTGGTATTTTCCCAATACCACTTGTTGAAGAGATTTTTATTTCTCCATTGTATACTCTTGGTCCCTTTGTTACAAATTAACCCACATATGTTTATTTATTCTGGGCTGTCAATTCTATTTCATTTAGTTGTGTGTCTTTATTGAGATACCATACATATTTGATTACTATACCTTTGTAATATAATTTGAGGTCTTTTTTTTGTGTCAGGATTTCTTTGATACTGTGGGCTTTTGTTGTTCCATAAGTAATGCTTATTTCTTGGAAGAATACCATTGACACTTATAAGGAATTTATTTTTTATATTGCTTTGGGTAAGAGGGTAATTTTATTAATGCTAATTTCATGCAGTTTGATCAGAGAGGTCATATGCACAATTATTATATTCTACCACACACTTTGAATTTATGTTCATTATGTCAATTTGTTAATGGTTCCTCTGTTTCAGCCCTTTAGAAACGTGTTTGAAATAAGTCACAATATTGGCGACACATGATTTGGAGATGGAGAACTTCAAATCCATAACAAAACAACTTTGAGGAATTTATTTCTCTGATCTTTGGGTTTCTCATCTGTAAGTTTTCAATAGGAATACCTAGCTTTGCACAGTTTTTATGAGATACAAGTAATAATGTCAAAAACCAAGGAACACAGCAACTACTACTTATTCTTAAAAATGAAAGCATAATCATAATTCAGTTTCCATTCTAGGTGAATCCCTTTTGAGGGTGGGTGATTAGTTAAAAATGATCCATTGATGGATATAGTCTCCCTGAAATTTTAAAACTTTTAATTTCCAGAGTTTTAATTTGACTAAATGTGCTTTTGAACCACAAAAACCCTTAGGTTTTTCTTCTCTTCATAATTTTTTATAATTCTATTTTCTAGCCTTGATTTTTAAGTTAAATTTTATCTTATTTATTTTCTTATATACCTCCTATCTTCAATTTTTCATCAATATCATATCAACATAAAAACCTTAATAATGTTTGTGTTTATGTGGTAGTATTACAGAGAAGTAGATTAGTTTATGCTTACTCATGTTTCCATGTTGTATTAATTATATGACTTTCCTTATACATGGCATGACAACTTTGTAACACCAGAGTAGAGCTTGATGATCAAAAAGTCACAGAAAACAAAAAGAAGTGAGAACATTAAAATCTTGTGGTATTTACTGAATTTATTTTAAGATAATCTTTGACAGGAGGTGGACATTGAAAGTGGTAAGGTTTTCAAGTTAAATAATTAGGAACAAAGCATTAAAGATAAAAAAGAATCTTGAAATTGCTAAAAATGTAGTATACTTTGATATAAACAATCTTAGCAATTTTAAAATGTAATGCTGTAACCCCTTTCATGCATACTGCAGGTACAGCTATTAATCTACTCTGACCACTCTGGGCACCAAAATTGATTGAAAATTCTAACTTGTGAATCTATATTACCCTTTTAAAAAAATACAGATACAGAAAGAAGTGACAATTTGCTACAGCAGTAAGTCCTCTGTAACTCTATTAAGTAGTGTGTAGTGAGTATTATTTCAGGGTCTATGATTCTTTTTAAACTTTCAGTGACAAAATAAAATTTCAAATGAAATAATTTCATGTAAATTTTTAAAACTTGATTCTATTTGCTATACTTCGATCACAGAAAATATATTGTACTTATAATGTATTTTAATAATCTATTTGTTCTTTACAAAATACATTTTTTTACTTTCCTACCTCCTAAAATTATAGAATTCTATTGTTGTCACCCCTATTACCAAACAGAAGAAAAACCATGTCTGAAAGTCCTTTTAATACTACATTTAAAAATCCCATATGTAATGTCTCAGTTATCATAATATCCAAAGGAAAAAATAAAAATATTTTAGAACATATTACATATTACTATATTTTAAAAAGCCTTTGAATACTTTTGATCTTCTCAAAGATCAAAATAAAGATATAATGGAATGAACTTCTTGATACACAAATTAGTTCCTTTGCTTTGGAAGAACTCAAGAGAAAGCAGGATGCCTTGTATGAAATGCACTGTAAGTGGAATTACACCTCAGAGAGAACAGACTGCACTTTAAGATGTGCATATGAAAATTTGTGATTGTATAAATGTTCTCTTACTAAATAGGATAGATTGTTGTGAAATATATTTCACAATCAACAATATCAGATTTAAGTTCTCAGCAAAAGAAAAAATCAGACAAAATGTCAGAAAATGGCTAACCTAAGGGAAGAACCTCAGAAATCTTTAAGAAAAACAAGTACCTGACATGAGATTGCATGGAGGAGTCAGAAAATACCGTCTCATATCTGCTATCTGCAAAGATTTATGATACAATAATCAACCAAAGCCCTCAATTCATCTTTGTTGTTCTGATGTGACTTTGGTATGCCATAACTTTTTCATGGCATTTTTCACTTCTGCATTCCTCAGTGTGTAGATAATTGGGTTGAGAAAGGGTGTTCCAATTGTATAAAACACTGCCACCATCTTGTCCACAGGGAAAGTGGTTGGAGGGCGTGTGTATATGAATATACAAGGGCCAAAGAATAAGATTACTACAATGATGTGGGATGTGCAGGTGGACAGAGCTTTTTTCCTGCCTTCTGCACTGTAGTTCCTCAGTGAATGCAATATAAAGGCATATGAGATCATCAGAACCGCAAAGCTGCATGTACAAATAACCCCACTGTTAGACACGAAGAGCAGATTGAACACGTAAGCGTCCATACATGCGAGTTTCAGCAAGGGCTCCAGATCACAGCAATAATGATCAATCAAATTGGGTCCACAGATAGGCAATCTCAAGGCCAGAATGATCTGAGCAATAGAATGTACGCAAGACCCTGCTGCAGCAAAAACCACCAGGTTGAAGCAGACCTGCTGGCTCATGATGGTTGGGTAACGCAAGGGCTTACAGATGGCCACGTAGCGATCAACTGCCATGAGGACGAGAACAAAGATCTCCATGGCACCGAATAAATGTAGTGCAAAGACTTGAGTCAGGCACTCACTGTAAGATATGGTTTTTTTAGAAGAGAGAGCATCCACAAGGAGTCTTGGGGCTGTGGATGTTGAAAAGCAGGAATCAGCAAGGGACAAATAGAATAAGAAGAAGTACATGGGGCTCCTGAGTGACCGGCTGCACCTGATGGTCACAATAATTAGCAAATTTCCGACCACAGTTCCCAGGTAGAAAATGAAGATGAAAGCAATTACCATTTTCTGTTTCTGAGGATCTTGTGTCAATCCTAACAGGATGAACTCAGTGACGCTGTTATTTAGCTGCATTGTTTCAGGTGATAATAAGAAAACCCAGGTTAGAAATTAATCTGCAAAAAAAAAAAAAAAAAAAAAAAGGAGTGTGAAAAGAGTTTTATATTTGGAGGTCAAAATGCCTGCTTTTGGAAGCATTAAATAAAATATCTTCTAGCAGATATTCTGAATCTTCAAAGAATAATTGTAGAAATTATTGAATTACCGAATATTAATTGAAAATATTGAATTAATATCTTCCTTAATAAAAACTAAATGTATACACATGTATGAAAGAGAACAAACATTTCATTTTACATTATATTAATTATTTTAAGTATTTTAATTGAAGTAACATTGCATTATAACATTATGTATGTGTCAGGCAATCCAGTCATTCATGAGACTCCAGAGGCTTGTGAGACTTATTGTGACACTTTGACTAAGTTTCATTTGACTTTATTGATAAAACTTTTCCAGCTTTTTACAAATCTAAATTAATTTTTTATCATTAAACTTTGTTCTTTTTAAGCTAAATCCTGATATCCCAATTCAAATTATTTTGCTTAATTCCTTTTTTTGAGTTGACATTATTTTTTAAGAGAAAATATACTGAGACTAAAACGATAAAATAGTGCAAAAATTTGCCATAAACGACTTTACTTTCAACTTTTATTTATTAAAAGCACCAGGAATTTAGAAAACGACCTCAACAAACTCCACCTCACAGCCAAACATTTCAATGAATTTCTGGGATCTAATTCTTTGCTGTTCCATTCCCTAACTGAAATAAGAGAAGATAAAAATAGGAAGGGCTTAATATTTATTCATGCATACTACACAGTAGACAAATTGGTTTTGAGCCTCAACACAGATATTCTCCAAATCATAGCACAGTTATAAGTATGAGGGTGCAAACTGGTAAATAGATTGACAAGCTATATGCCAGTTAAAAGCATATTTCCTCAAAAGTGAATATATTTTAGAGATCAATCTTTTAAAACATAGCTCAGGAAATTTAAAATAATAAAAGAACATGAAAAACACAGCTCAAATGCATAATGGGTAAAAAAACTAAGTTCAAAAGAAATCCTTATTAAAAATAATTATGTGAAAAGACGCTCATTTCAAATAGAAAGTTAAGCACATTCAAAATTAGATGACAGATATATTTTTCACATATAACATTAACAAGTTGTTTTTTTTTTTTTTTTGAGGAAGGCGACTTAACAAATAGTGCTGAAATTATGTGGATGGCAATCCCACATTTTGGTTACACATTTACGGGAGCACAATTCCTAAGGAGTGATTTTAAACATTGATCATACTAAAAATGCACATAGATAAGCTCCAGCAACCATTCGGTGCAGATAATCTCATTCACAGAGACAATCATTGTAGCCCTTCCCATGGTAGCAAAAGATAGGAAGCAACTTCAGTGCCCATCAGAAGGGAGCTGAATGAATCAAGGATGATAATTCAGAGATGTTGTAAATTGAGAGATCAGAACTGTACGGTGATATTTCATGAGCAGCACGTTAATACACACACACACACATTTTCATACAAATTAACTGTATTTAGGGGAGTGCCACAATAGCATAATATTTGTGGTGCAGGGAGGCATCAGAGATGAGAGAATGGCCTACCTTACGAAATATTTCATTGGTATTATACTTGAACGTATGTTATGATCATACCACATTAAAATAAATTTTTAAAGTTATCATCTTAAGAGATGGGCTGCTACTGACATTTAGCTGACTCAGTATAACTATCTTCTGATTTAGACTGGAGGGACAGCAAGATTCCTAAGGCAGCATTAAGGTCTAGGAGTTTGAGTAGGATGATGAGCCGGCTATTGGGGCAGCTCAGGAACTCAGTGCTCTTTATGAGTCATACCCACTGCTCTGCCATTACCTGCACGTCCTCTGCAGAGTTATAAGTTTTCTTAACATGCGTTTTGCTCAAAACTGAACAAACACAAGTGAAAACAGGATTATGAGATCTAAAAATTAAGTATGTATATAGGTATGTGTGTGTGTACTATATGCATTATATATAACATATATTGTATATACAATGTATGGCATTCCTATAGCTATTTTTCTAATATTCTAAATATATAAACTAAATTTTAGTGTATATAACATATAATAAACATTAAATACACATTATTTTTATATATAACAGATAAAGGAATTATATATATAAGAATGAAGTGATATAAGGAAGGCAATTCTTATCTGTTCATGCTGAATTTAATCATCAAAAGAGTACATGTTTAATAAAAATATCTAGTGAATGAATGAATTAAAAAAATTCTCATAGAAATAATTCAACAGTGTCTGGCATTATTCTGCATTCAGTTAACATTGAGGAGGAAAGCTTATATCCAACTATATCAAAATCATCAAGATCATCACCTCCCCGAAGCATTCCCTGTAACCCTCAAAAGATATTATTTCTATTTGCTCAACTCTCACACCCTCATCTACCAACAGACCTTACCCAGTACTGGCCATTTCTGGCAGGAATAGCTGGATATGCCTTTTACTTCATCTTCCCAGTTTAAATTGTAACACTTCTAGAAAATTCCTTAAACTTTCTGTCCTTACACAAATGTCTTCTTTTTACTATTAGAAGAGCACTCTGGCATCGATCAGATTAATATTCTCTAAGTATGAAATGCAGGTAAGCACTATTTTTAGCAACTCATAAAGCGGTTAGGATATTCAGTTTACCATTTTTCTTCCAATGATCATTTGAACACCCTCGACTCCAATGAGAATTTAATAAATATTTTTGAATATTCTGTCTCAAATATCTGTAGCCAGGTTCTCGTTGATGTCACATCAAGTCTTAGATCCTTATCTGCGTGCCAGCAGTCAGGCTGAGATGGTCCCAGATTCCCCACAAGCTCTCTGAAATCCAGCAGTCACACAGGATTTTGAATGGGAAATACTTCTCACACAGGATTTGACTGGGAAATGCTTCTCTTGTGCCTTCCCTGGAGGAGTATTTAAAAATGAATGATGCAAAATAAAGAGTCTGGGGAAGGTCATTGCCTAAAATGTCCCATCCCTTCCAATTAAGAAACCTGAGACAGAAGTGATAAAAATCTCAATCTTCAATTTGTCTTATTACATCATGAAAAAGAAAAATTGCCAATTCCTCCTATTAAAGATATTCCTACTGATCATAAGTGATGTCTTTTGAGTAAAATTTAAACAATGATTATCTAGTGTCAAGGTCTTGGTTTCAAATGCCATTCTCCAATAATACGGATCAGGGTTTCCAGAAAAAAATAGCTGATTCTAAGTCTGAATCAGGGAATGTTCAGCATACACTGAAAAATTTTGCTGTGCTCAAAAGTAAGGAAATTCACACACACACACACACACACACACACACACACACACACACACACAAACAAACACAGTGATGAGGATATGCCAAAGGGACTCAAAAGCTGAATGAAAGTGTCCCAATACCCAAAGCTCAAAAAAAAAAAAAAGTTGTGACAAGCTAAATAACACAGAATTGAAATATAACCTAAGGTAATAAAACTAGATATCCATGACTTATAATGATAAAAATAACAAAATTATTTCATATATAGGGGAGAATAGATAAGATAACTCTATGACTTTAAGTGATTTATGCGGATACTTCTCCCTCAAATGTCTACACCTTGAGTATATATGGTAAAATGTTTCTGAAGACCACAGTATGGAATGGAGAAAAGAGTGAATTTACAAAGGACAATTGTGAAATACATTTGAGCTAGCTTAATAAGATGTATTAAATCACATAGTATTAAATCAAATAATAATATCTACAAAGCGTTATGGTGTGATTAAATGGGCACTGCCCCTCTGTAGTTTTCCTTATGTGGTTCATAACAATAACACTAATCTATTCTTGGGTAAAATATTATCAAATCTAATTGAGGGCTTTTCTACCAATTGCCTAATACTCATCCTTCAAAAATCTTAATGTTATCAAAACAAGGTATACCAGTGAAACTGTCACAGTCTTGGATGTTTAAGAAAACTTGAAAACTCAATGTAAAGTGGTACTCTGGATCAGAATCTGGAGAACATAATGCCTTAGTAGAGAGTAAGGAATCTGGTTCAAGTATGACTTTTAGCTAAATAGTGAAATAGCATGAAACAGTTAGCTCTTGCACTTATACAGTATTAACACAGGATGACAACTGAGTGTAAGGTACATAAAAGTAGAATTGCTGCATCATGAGACATATCCATTTTTAATATTTGAGACCCCTCCACACTGTTTTGGTAGGGGATACACAAATACCATTCCCATTAAAAATGTCCTAGGGTTTCTTTTTCTCCACACCTTGGCTATAATTTGTCCTTTCTGGCCTTTTTTATGTGGGGTTTTCTCATGGATATGGTTGGTGTCTCATTGTGGTTTTGTTATTTGCATTTCTCAAATTATAAGTGATGATGGTTATTTTTTCATATGCCTGTTGGCCATCTGTATGTCTTTTTTGATGATATATTTACCTATATCTTCTGTTCATTTTGTGACTAGGTTGTTAGTTTTCTTATGTTGAGCTATATGAGTTATTGTAGTTCTTGGATTGTAACTCCAAGAGTCAGATGTATGACGTGAAAATATTTTATTCTATTCTGTAGACTGCTTTACATTTTATTGATATAGTTTCTTTTGCTGTGCAAAACATTTTTAGTTTGATATAGTCCCATTTTTTATTTTCATTTATTTCCTCTTGCCATTGGAGTCAAGGCCCCAAAGATTTCCCTGAACCAATGTCATGATGTATTTGCCTATGTCTATTTTGTATTTCATGTTACCCAAAGTAATGACAAATTCAGTGCAATCTAACATCCAAGTCTTTAATCCATTCTGTGTAATTTTTTTTGTGTGTGGTGTGAAATAGTGGTCTACTTTCATATCTTCATGTGGCTGTTTAGTTTTCCCAGAACCTTTTGTTGAAGAGATTTTCATCATTCCATCATATATTATTGATTTTATTTCATTATAAAAGTGACTGTATTCTGAGCTCTCAATTATACTCCATTGATCTTTGTATTTTTTATTCTTATATCATATGTGCTGATTATTCTAGCCTTGTAATATAGTTTGAAACTGAGGCATATGAAATATCCATTCTTTTTTTTTTTTTTTTTTGGTCAGGGTTGCTTTGACTATTTGGGTTACATATAAATTTAAATAATGCTTACTCTGTTTCTTGAGGAATGTCATTGAAACTTTGATAGCGATTGCACTGAATCTGTCATTACTTTGGGTAACATGGTTGTTTTAGTAATGTTAATTATTCCATATGTCATTTAGAGTCATAGATAGGGGAATTTCTCTCTTTGGACTAAGATCTCTAAACAAGCATAACATAAATTCATGAGAATAGGAAGCAAGAAAGGTTTTAATGGGTCATACAATGAGTGGTGTTACTTCCATTTCTACTCTCTGGTTCATCACCAGGGAATCCTAACAATGGGAGAAGCAACAAAATCAAATGGATATTGATTGTGGCATCTATCACTTTCTAGGCATCTGAAGACTTTTGCCACAGGTCTACAAGTTATTGCCACCTAGCTGGTACCAAATATTATTCCTCAAAAGCCCATTCTAATATGTTCTAATATGTGACTCATTGCTTCTGGAAGGTGAGAATATGATAAGGTAAGGGAAATCCATAGGTATGGGCTCATTGCTGCATTTCATTTGATATACCACAAGTCCCTTGATGAGAAACAATGCTGTGTGCAATAGATGATGGTGAGGAAGGCACTTAATCAGCAACCAGGCTGAAGTTCCCAAGGAATGGTGACATCTTTGGGTACATATTGTTGCTTTCTGCTGATGAAATGTAGTATACTCTATAGTGATTATAATAATAAAAATCTGGTGATATAAGGCCCTGTTTTTTGAGTTTTTCCCCTTATACCAATTCCTCATTGATTGCAGGTGGATCTTGAGATAGTGGGCACACAACCCAAAGACAGACACTTTGTAATATTTCCTCAGGTGCAATTCTCAACAGAAGTTTGAGGCTGTGAGCTGTTACCAGCCCAGATAAATGCCAGTTGAGCATGGGTACATTGGCCTGTTAAAAAGGCATTATTGGAGGACCTCCCCAGTGGCGCAGCAGTTAAGCGCTGCGCTGTGGAGCTGGTGGCAGCGGCGACGCGAGTTCGATGCCCGGCCGGGGAGAATCCCACATGGTGCGGCAGACCTCTCCTGCTTTGCCTGCTGCACCCCTCAGCAGTGTATTTCTGATCTGCCTGTTCTGTTACCCGCTCTGTATCTGGTGAACCCTCTCGCCGCCCCATGCCTCTGGCCTGTACCCCAACTTGTATGTATAAATAAAAAATAAATCTTTAAAAAAAAGGCATTTTTGGAGCAGAACACATTTTCTCCACAACATTCTCCTCCAGGCACTTGCAGGCATCTCATAGTCTCCGTCCTTTAATGCTATAAAAATAATACCTTTTCAATGCTCTCTTTCAGTCTTTTTCCTATGAAATCATTCCCCAAACTGTAGCTACAGTTATCATTCTAAAACTGAAATCTAACTTCATCATTCTCTAGTGGAAAAGACTTTTTACTGTTTTCTACAGTGTACTTAGTTTTGAGTTTTATAGGACTGGAGAATCTTCCTGAACATCCCTGTTAATGACTCTTCAGATTAATATTTAGTTATTTTTGTTTTGCTTTTTTTTAAATTTTTAAAAAATATTTATTTATTTATGCATACAAGCTGGGGTACAGGCCAGAGGTGTAGGGTGGCGAGAGGGTTTACCAGAGACAGAGTGGGGAGCAGCATGGGCAGATTGATGGAAACACACTGCTGAGGGAAGCAGTGGGCGAGGCAGGAGAAGTCTGCCGCGCCATGTGGGAATCTCCCCAGATGGGCGTCCAACTTGTGTTGCCGCTGCCTACAGCTCCAGAGCACAGTGCTTAACCGCTGCACCACCAGGGAGGCCCCTAATATTTAGTTATTTAGGCTTTTACCAGCTCAATGTTCAAGCCAGTTTTCTAACACTTACTGGTTCAGTAAATTGTTATTGAAATACTACATGAGTAATCACAGCCATATTGAATTGATCAGGTTTTCTGCTTCCCCTTTTTCAATTCTTGGTTTTTGTAATATTTTACCTCTCCTCAAAATGTCCCTATTCTGACTCTGCTGATTTCTTTTCATTCTTTGGGTGCCATTTTTGCTATCTTCTACCTAGGAAGACCTTTTTCTTCCTTTAGGTATTTGTTTCATGTGCCTCAAACATGCCTTTATAGGACCCAAAGTTCCATATATTGTTATTTACAACAGTGTGTTGTTATTTTCTGCTCCCTCAAGGGGAGTAAAAAGTGTCCGAAGGAGCGTTACCTGGCTTAATGCATAGCCATTCCCCATAATATCAGAACAATGACTTTCTATATCATATTATATCATAAAACTTTTAAAAACACAAAGATTTGAAGCTAATGTTGTCTTGACTTAAATAAATAATGTTTAGCATTGACTTAAGGTGCTCTTTCTATTGCACTTTTCTTCTTTTATGAAAAAACTTACGTTTTAACACTTCTGGGAATCTACCCAAACAATGCAAAAACATTAATCCAAAAAGATACATGCACCCCTATGTTTATTGCAGCACTGTTTACAATAGCTAAGATATAGAAATAACCCAGATGCCAAAAAGTAGATGATTGGACCAAGAAGATGTGGCACATACACACAATGGAATACTACTCAACATTCAAAAAAGATAAACACATGCAATTCGCAGCAACATGGATGGAGCTAGAAGGGATTATGCTCAGTAAATAAGCCAGAAAGAAAGAGAAAAATGTAAAATGGTTTCACTTATAGCAGGAATATAGGGAAACCAAATAAGAGAGATATTCAGTGATGGAGGGGGAGGATAGGGGCTCAAAACGGGGGAGAAAAGAGCACAAGGGACTACGGTGATGGTTCGTGGGTGTATCAGTGGTGGGTAACCTAAGAGGAATACACGAGAATGTGAAAGATATAAATAACAATAAGAAAAACTTAGATTTTAATACATCTGTTTTAATGATCTCCCCATTTTGTCAGTTCCTCTATTTGCAAAATAAGGATGATTGCATAGCTTCTTTGTATTATTAAATGATTACTCTTGGAAAACAATATACTATTTCTTATATATTTTATTAGAAGGAAGATTTATGAGTCATATACATGAGTGAAAGGGGAAAATTCAACATTCAATTTGTTGTATTTTCCAACTCTATAATGAGTGGTCCTAGCCAAGATTTCTTGCGCTTGTTCCATTTATGTAGAATCTTTATTCATAGTAGCTAATTACCTTTATTACTGTAAGTATATATTGAAATCATTCAATATATCCTCTTGGCTATTGAATTAGTGAAATCTAGGTCTCAAAACAAAATAAGGAAAATAGGAGCATTAGATTGGAATGCAAGGGGCAATCAGGAAATATATTATCCTTGTTAATATCTAGAGATTCAGTTTAAACATGACTCAATAGTAACAAAGAGGAGTGTAACTCATCTGTGTCTTTCTGAAGTAATTTTGATATGCCATAACTTTTTCATGGCATTTTTCACTTCTGCATTCCTCAGAGTGTAGATGAGTGGATTGAGAAAGGGTGTTCCAATTGTATAAAACACAGCGACCATCTTGTCCATGGGGAATGTGGTTGGGGGGCGTGTATATATGAATATACAAGGTCCAAAGAATAAGATTACTACAATGATGTGGGAAGTGCAGGTGGAGAGAGCTTTTTTCCTGCCTTCTGCACTGTGGTTCTTCAGTGAATGCAAGATAACAAAGTACGAGATCATCAGAATCACAAAACTGCTTGAGCAAATAGCCCCACTATTAGACACCAACAGCAGGTTAATCACATAAGTGTCCATGCATGCAAGTTTCAGCAAGGGCTGCAGATCACAGCAATAATGATCAATCAAATTGGGTCCACAGAAAGGCAATCTCAAGGCCAGAATGATCTGAGCAATAGAATGTATAAAAGACCCTATCCAGGCAAAAATAATCAGGATGATGCACACCTGTCGCCTCATGATGGTTGGGTAACGCAAGGGCTTACAGATGGCCACGTAGCGATCAACTGCCATGAGGATGAGAACAAAGATCTCCATGCAGCCAAATAAATGTAGTGCAAAGACTTGAGTCAGGCACTCACTGTAAGATATGGTTTTTTTAGAAGAGAGAGAATCCACAATGAGCCGTGGGGCTGTAGATGTTGAAAAGCAGGAATCAGCAAGGGACAAATAGAATAAGAAGAAGTACATGGGGCTTCCGAGTGTCTGGCTGCACTTGATGGTCACAATAATCAGCAAATTTCCCACAACTGTTCCCACATAGAAAATGAAGAAGATAATGAAGACCATTTTCTGTCTCACAGGGTCTTGTGTCAATCCTAACAGGATGAACTCAGTGACACTGTTATTTGTCTGCATTCTTGCAGTTGATAATAAGAAAGAACAGGTTGTAAATAGTTACTCTCTAGAGAAATAATATGACAAAAATTCTACAATTGGAGGTCAAAATGTCGATTTTGGAAGTGCTACTTATGAATGGGTGTATCTATTTTTTAATGAAACAGAAAGTGCAATATTTAATGTATCTGTGTACCTGACTCCTTATGAAAGCAATTAAATATATAAGGAGCTACATAAACAATTGTATCTAGTCATAATAACATTAACATAGGGCACTGGGTGTGGGTGGATAACATCCTGAGCTATGAATTTCTGTTTTAGGTTTCATAAAGTACCTTTTAGGATAGCTTGTAGCAGAAATACAGGAAACAAATCCATGATTTACCTAAATATGTGTCAGCATTTTTGGTACTCCGGTTGTAAAAGTTTCTTTTGTAAAGTATATTCTGAAACTTCAAGGGATGATTGTAGAACATTGGTAGTGTCTTCTTAATAGAATCTAAATGCACAGGTACCTATAAGAGAGCGAGGGGGAAATGTTCATTTTACATTTTCATATTGTTTAGTTTGAATTAACTAATTTTATTTATACCGTTATATAAGAATCAAGTATTTTTGAAAATCGGCTTGTGTATAAGTGCGTTAAAGTTACCACTAAAACACAATTTTAGCAAATGAACACCCAGTCAGTTGGTTCAGTCACTCATGAGATTTAACTTCTCTATTGAATAAATAGACTTGGTTTTCTTTTACTTTATCTATGAGACATTTCCAGTTTCTACAATTCTAAATTCTGCTTATATCACTAAATTTGAGCTTCTTTTGTTGTATTGACCAAAGTTAAATTCTTCCCCGTACTCTTCCTGTTAGATCACCATATTTTCTTCAGAGAAGAGATACTGAGAATAAAATGAAATTTAAAGAGAGTAAGAATATTTGCCATAAGATATAATTTTCTCCAAGTTTTTATGAGATTTAGAATATGATATTGATAAGCCAAAATTGCTCAATGAATTCTTGCGATGTAAGTCTTGAATGTCCCATTGCCTAACTAAAGTGAGATAGGAGATATATAGATATATCTAATAGATATTATAATAGATATCTAATAGATATATATAATAGAAATGGATTAATATTTATTCATATATACCAAAAAAGGTACAAATTGTTACTTTTTTCTTTCACAAGTACTTGTCTTATAACAAATAGTGTTGATTTGATGTGTAAGACAATCAACCCCACATATTTTGGAATGAATTCATATGAAGTTAATCTCTTAAGGAGTGATTTTTGACACTGATAACACCTATGATAACATCTATGCACAGAGACATAGGTCTAGTGATTCCACCTGGTGCAGAAAATCTGACTCACAAAAACAGTCATTGCTGTGCTTTCCATGGTAGCAAAAGATAATAAAAAGCTTCAGTGCCCCTCAGAAGGGAGCTGAACGAATCCAGGGTGATAATTCATGCAATTAGCCAAAACCTAGCAGTGACAAATGCAACGGTTTATCAGAGATGTTGCAAGTTGAGATATCAGAATTAAATGGTGGTATTTCATTAGCAGCACACTAATACACACACACACACACACACACACACACACACAGAGTTTCATACAAAGTAACTATATTAGGGAGTGCCAGAAAGCATAATATTTGTGGTGTAGGTGGGCATTTGCATTTTGGTATCAGAGATGAGAGAATGACCTACCTTACAAAATATTTTCTTGGTATTATACTTGAACATATGTACAATCATGCCAAATTATAGTAAATTTTTAAAGTTATCATCTCAGGAGATGGGCTGTTACTGATATCTAAATGACCAAGTCTAACTATCTTCTGATGTAGGCTGGAGGGACAGCAAGACTCTAAGAGCAGCATTAAGGTCTAGTAGTTTGAGTCAGATGATGAGCCAGGAATGGGGCAGTTCAGGAACTCAGTGCTCTTTATATTGTCATACCCGCTGTACTACCATTACCTGCATGTCCTCTGCAGAGGGATGTTTTACAAATATGCACCTTGCCAAATTTTTTAACAAACAGAAGTGATTTCTAGCAATTAAGTATGTATGTTAATATATATGTGCATACTGTATATAATATAGGTAATATATATTTTATACATCATGTATGGCATTTCTATAATGTTACCTAATATGCAAACTAATTTGTATTGCTCATAATATATGACACACATACAAATTCACATTGATTTTTTTATAGTTGATACAGGAATGACATATATCACAATAAAGAAATATAAGAAAGGTAATTTTTATCTGTTTGCTGCTTATTTCTGGTATCTGGTAAAAGTGTGTGTTTAATAAAAATGTTGTTTGAGTGAAGGAAAGATTAGAGATTTCCTATAAACAAAATTCTATAGTGTTTGGCCCTGTTCTGTATTTAGTTAGCATAGAGAAGGAAGCCTGCACCCTACTATGTTAAACTCATCACCTCCATGGAGCATTCCCTGTAACCCTAAAACAGATGTTATTGATCATCTCTCACACCCTCATCTACCAACAGACCTTACCTAGTAGTGGCCATTTCTAGCAGGAGCAGCTGGAAATGCCTTTTACTTCATCTTCCCAGTTTAAATTGTAGCACTTCTAGAAAGTTCCTTAAGTTCTAGAAATGTTCCTTAAACATTTTCACAAAATTGTTCCTTGCCATTCAAAATAAAATACCTCTTTATTTTGAATTAGAAGAGCACTCTGGCATTGATCAGTTTCATCTTCTTTAAGTATGAAATGAAGTTGAACACTTTTTGTGTCAAATTATAAATATGTTAAGATATTCAGTTGACCATTTTTTCTTCGAAAGGTCATTCGGACACCCTTGACTCAAATGAGAATTGAAAAAAATTTGAATACTCTGTCCAAATATCTGGAACCAGGATCTCTTTGATGTCATGTCAAGGCCTGGGTTCGCATCTGAGTGCCAGCAGTCAGGTAAGATGTTCCCAGATTCCTCACATGCTTTCTGAAATTCACTCACATATGATTTTGACTGGGAAACGTTTCTTTTGTGCCTTCTCTGGAGGGGTATTTAAACATGGATGATGCAAAATAAGGAGTCTGGGGAAGGCTATTCCCTAAAGTGTCCCTTCCCTTCAATTAAGAATCATCAGACAGATGTGATAAAAATCTTAATCTTCCATTTGTTTATTGCATTATGAAAAAGAAAGCCATTTCCTCTCATTAAATATATTCGTAAGTGACATCTTCGGGTAAAATTAAGCAGAATAATAGTCAGCTATTATCATCGTTGGTTATAAGTACCACACTCCAATAAAATAAATCAGGGGTTCTAGAGAAAAATAGCTGATTCAAAGTTAGGCAGATCAATTT
Source organism: Scalopus aquaticus (assembly GCA_004024925.1). Taxonomy (NCBI): domain Eukaryota; kingdom Metazoa; phylum Chordata; class Mammalia; order Eulipotyphla; family Talpidae; genus Scalopus; species Scalopus aquaticus. The sequence continues at coordinate 39,056 of PVIJ01007094.1, read as the reverse complement.
TTAATATTTGAGACCCTCTACACTCTTTTAGTAGGGGATGCCGAAATAAATATCCCCACCAAAATGTCCTAGGGTTCCTTCATCTTCACAGCTTGACCATCATTTGTCCTTTCTGATCATTTTCATGTGGGCTTTTTTGATGGATATGGGATGGTGTCTCATTGTGGTTTTGATTTACATTCCCTGATTAGAAGTGGTGATGAGCATTTTTTCATGTGCCAGTTGGCCATCTTTATGACTTCTTTGATGACCTATTTATCTATTCTTTGGCTCATTTTGCAATTATGTCATTAGTTTTCCTATGTAAAGTTTTATGATTTCTTTGTAGATCTTGGATTTCAACTCCTTGCCAGCCATTTGATGTGCAAATGTTTTATCCCACTCAGTGCGTTACTTTTTCACTTTAATGATAGTTTCTTTTGCTGTGCAAAAGATTTTCAGTAGATATAAACTCATGTTTATTCTTGCTCTATTCCACTTGCCATTAGAGTCAACATCCCAAAGAATTCATGAAACCACTATCATGAAATGTTTTGCATATGCATTCATTGTGTTTATAGTTTCTGTTCTAACATTCACGTCTTTAACACATTTTTTTCATATATTTTTTGTTTGTAGTGTGAAATTGTGGTCTACTTTCATCTCTTGCATTTGGCTGTTCTGTGTTCTGAAAACATTTTGTGAAAACATTTTCATTTTTCCATCATATATTCTTGCTTTTAATTCATAAATTCACTGTCTATATAAGTGTATGTTCTGGGTTCTCAATTCTATTCCATTGATCTATGTCTTTTTATTCTTATGCTATATGTTTTGATTTTTATAGCTTTATAGTATAGTTTTAAACCTGGGAGCATGAAATATCCATTCTTCTTTTTGTCAGGGTTGCTTTGGCTCTGTGGGTTCCATATAAATTTAAATAATGCTTATTCGATTTCCTTGAGGAATGTCATTGAAATTTGATAGGAATGGCACTGAATCTGTCATTAATTGTGGTAACATGGTTGTGTAAATAATGTTAATTATTCATAAGTCATTTGAAATCATAGATGGGGCAGTTTCTCTCTTTGGACTAAAATCTCTAAATAAGCATAAGATAAATATATGACAATAGGAAGCAAAAAGGTTTTAATGGGTCATTGAAGGTTTACTGAGTGGGGATACTTCCATTTCTAGCCTCTGATTCACTACCACTGAATTCTGACAGTGGGAGAAGCAACAAAATCAAATGGATGTTGATTTAGAGCATCAATCACTTCTAGACATTTTGCCACAGGCTTACAAGGTTGCCACCTAGCTGGTACCAAACCTCATTTCTCAAAAAGACCATTCCAATATATGGGCAGACTCACTCCTTCTGGAAGATGAGGAATATGGTAAGGGAATCAACAGGTGTGGCTCATTGTTGTACTTCATTTGAAATACCACGAATCCTGTTGATGAGAAACATCGCTGTGTGCAATAGTTTGATGGTAGGGAAGACATTCTCTAAATGCGATGGTAATTTTGGCTGAAATGTTGTGTTCAGGGAAGGCAAATACATATCCAGAATAAGTGTCAATGAAATGAAGAACATATTGACCCTTCCATGATGGAAAAGTCTAATGTAATAGAGCTCTAACCAGGCTAAAATTCTCAAGGATGGTGGCATTTTGGGACTCAGAGTTGCTTTCCATAGCTGAAATATTGTGTGTTCCTTAGTGGTTACAATCAGAAAAACCACTTTGATATAAGCTCCCATTATTTGAATATTCCCCCTTATAACAATTCCTCATTGATTGCAGGTAGATCTTGAGATGGTGGAATACAACCCAAAGACACTTTGCAATTTTTCCTCAGGTGCAGTTCTCAACAGTACATTGAGGTCATGTGCTATTACCATCTCATATGCATGGCAATTGGGTGTGGGTAAATGGCCTGATAAAGAGCATTATTTGAGCAGCACACATTCTGCATTTCATAGACGCCAGCAGGCATCTCACAGTTGCAATCCATAATGCCCTAATCATAATGGCCTTGCCCTGTTCTCCTGCTTTCAGTCTTTTCTCCATGAAGTAATTTCCCCGACATTATGTACAGTTGTCCCTTTCTGTACACAGTGTCCCAGTTCTGACTCATGCCTATTCACTCTGCTGACTTCTCATCCTTTGTATGCCATTTTTAATGTCTTTTACCTAGGAAACCTCTTTTCACCCTTAAATATCTGTTGGATGCTCCTCAAACATGGCTTTATAGGACACAGATATTCCATAATCCTATCATTTTTAATGGTGAATTTTCATGTTTTGTCCTCTACTGGGATTTATCAATAATCTTAACAGCTGAGAAGGGAGCACATGTTTTCTTTATATATCACCGAGGCACAACAATTATTAACATGTCTGATACATTTCTTGATGCCAAAATATTTGATGATATGTATTGAAGTACAAAGACATGAATGACATATATATTTATTGTGAAATTGTTAGTTTATAGATGGAGTGAAATATTTTTTAAAGATTTATTTTTTCATTTCTGCATAGAAGAACTGGGGTGTAAGCCAGACTTGCAGCAGCTGAGAAGATTCACCAGAACCAGAGTGGGAAGTAGAACAGGCAGATTTACTGAAATATACTGCTAAGTGGAACAGCAGGCAAGGCAGTAGAAAAACTTCTGAGCAATGTGGATTATCTCCCTGGCCAGGGATTGAACTCAGCCTATAGTAGTGATAGCGATGAGACTTAACCCCTAGGTCACCAGGGAGGCACCAAATGACATATTTCAATAAGTGATTTTATTCATGAAATTTTAGCAAAAGGTAAACTAACAGAGAAATGAGACATAAATGGCTGACATCACAGATGATGAAAACTTGCTGAGAGCACGGACTCACGGTTACTCTATAACCATTAACTGAGACTCTATACTTCAACATTTTTCATTCTTAGTTTAAGCAAGAATTTTTACAGAATATGTTTTTTTTTGAGATGTACCAATACTATTCTTTAAAGTTTGAATTGTTTAAAGATAGAGAAAAGTCCCTTATATCTTTGCAACTTACGTGATTTACACTTTACTGAGCTTATTTATCTTCCTTAACACTTCTATTCATGCATTCATTATTCATCAACTAGATATTATTCTGCCTTGTAAAAACAACTGTCAGCTAATGGGCAAATATTTTATGCATTTTTTGCTGTTTAATTTACAAATTGAAAGTTCTGCCTGATAATACATATTAATATATACATATATCTTTAATTTGAGTCACCACACTTATTATGTTTTAGCAGCCAAAGGTGTAGCATTGCTAAATGATTAAAATCCTAAAGGACATTTGGAAATGTGTTGCAGTCATTGTTATTTATCATTCAGGAATCCAGTGACCCATTGTTTACAGCCAGTACACCATGATATGCCATAATTTTATAGGCACAGTATTGCTATTAATTATGACATGTAGAAATGAGCATCTAGTATATAAAGTTATCAGAATTATTACTAATGAACATATATATGTACAGTCATTGGCTCAATAAATGGTATCTACTAGAGTTGACTTACTTATCTACTAATCATGTCTCTTTTCACATAGTGGATAAGTGAACAGCTTGGGCAGCTAAACTGGTTTTGAACTCTGACTACAAGTGTTATGATGATCTCTGCATTGTCAATTTCTCCATTATCAAAATAGAGATGACGACAGTGCTTATTTCTCTGGATTATTAAATGATTACTCTTTAACAACAAGGTATTTTACTATTTCTTACATTTTTTTATTAGAAGAAAGGTTATGAATCATATTCAGGAGAAAAAGAGGCAAAACAAACATTCAATTTGCTTAATTTTTACAACTACATAATGAATGGTCCTAGGCAAAAATTCTTTCACTTGTTGTTCCATTAAAGCAAAATTTAGATTAATAGCAGCTAATTTTAACTTTAATCCAATAAGTATGTATTGCCTTTTTGCCTGTTTGATAAATCAATGCCACAGAACAAAGTAAGGAAAATAAGAGATTAGATTGGAATGCAGGGACAATCAGGAAATAGATAATCCTAATCGATATCTAGAAATTCAGTTTAATTGTGACTCAATAAAATAACTGAGGCCCTTAACTCATCTGTGTCTTTATGAAATAATTTTGATATGCCATAACTTCCTCATGGCATTTTTTACTTCCGCATTCCTCAGAGTGTAGATGAGTGGGTTGAGAAAGGGTGTTCCAATTGTATAAAATACTGTCACCATCTTGTCCATGGGGAATGATATACGGGGGCGTGTATATATAAATATACAAGGACCAAAGAATATGATCACTACAATGATGTGGGAAGTGCAGGTGGAGAGAGCTTTTTTCCTGCCTTCTGCACTGTGGTTTCTCAGTGAATACAAGATAACGAAGTACGAGATCATCAGGATCACAAAACTGCTTGTGCAAATAACCCCACCATTAGACACCAGAAGCGAGTTAATCACATAAGTGTCCATGCATGCAAGTTTAAGTAAGGGCTGCAGGTCACAGCAATAATGATCAATCAAATTGGGTCCACAGAAAGGCAATCTCAAGGCTAGAATGATCTGAGCAATAGAATGTATAAAAGACCCTATCCAGGCAAAAATTATAAGGATGTTGCAAACCTGTCGCCTCATGATGGTTGGGTAACGCAAAGGCTTACAGATGGCCACGTAGCGATCAACTGCCATGAGGATGAGAACAAAGACCTCCATGGCACCAAAGAAATGCAGTGCAAAGAGTTGAGTCATGCACTCATTGTAAGATATGGTTTTTTTAGAAGAGAGAGAATCCACAATGAGTCTTGGGGCTGTGGATGTTGAAAAGCAGGAATCAGCAAGGGACAAATAGAATAAGAAGAAGTACATGGGGCTCCTGAGTGTCTGGCTGCACCTGATGGTCACAATAATCAGCAAATTGCCCACGACTGTTCCCGCATAGAAAATGAAGAAGATAATGAAGACCATTTTCTGTCTCACAGGGTCTTGTGTCAATCCTAACAGGATGAACTCAGTGACACTGTTATTTGGCTGCATTCTTGCAATTGATAAGAAAGAACAGGTTGTAAATACTTAATCTCTAAAGAAATAATTTGATAAAAATTCTACAGTTGGAGGTCAAAATGTCGATTTTGAAAGTGTTACTTATGAATGGGTGTATTTATTTTTTAATGAAACAGAAACTGCAATATTTAATGTATCTGTGTACCTGACTCCTTATGAAAGCAATTAAATATATAAGGAGTGAGATAAACAATTGAATCTTTAGGCAGAGTAGCATTAACATAGGGCACTGGGTATGGGTGGATAACATCCTGAGCTATGAATTTCTGTTTTAGGTTTCATAAAGTACCTTTTAGGATAGATTGTAGCAAAAATAAAGGAAACAAATCCATGGTTTACCTAAATATGCTTCAACATTTTTGGATCTGGTACTCCTGTTATAATATTTCTTTTGTAAAGTATATTCTGAAACTTCAAGGGATGATTGTAGAACTTTGGTAGTGTCTTCTTAATAAAACCTATAGGCACACAAACCTATGAGAGAGCGAGGGGAAAATGTTCATTTTACGTTATCATAATGTTTAGTTTGAATTAACTAATTTTATTTATAACATTATGTAAGAATCAGGTGTTTGGAAAATCGACATGTGTATAAAGCACATTAAAGTTCCCACTACGACACAATTTTATCAAATGAACACCCAGTCAGTCAGTCAGTTGGTTCAGTCATTCATGTTATTTAACTTATTCTATTTAATAGACATGGGTTACTTTTAATTATCTATGAAATATTTCCAGTAGTTTACAACTCTAAAGTTGTCTTTTATCACTACTTTTCTTTTATACAACTTTTTAAGTTGTAATGTCCAAAGTTAAATTCTTCCTCTCACTCATTCTGTCAGATCACCATATTTTCTTCGAGAAGATATACTGAGAAGAAAATGAAGATAATGAAAGAGAGTAAGAGCATTTGCCAGAAAATTTAATTTTCTCCCAATTTTTATGGGCTTGAGAATATGATCTTGATAAGCACCATTTCAGCCAAAATAATTCAGTAAATTCCTGGGATATAAATCTTGAATGTCCCATTGCCTGACTTAAATATCATAGGATATTAATAGAAATGGATCAATATTTGTTCATCTATACCAAACAAGAAACAAATTGTTTCATTTTTCCTTTCACAAATATTTGTCTTGTAATGAATAGTGTTGATTTGATGTGTAAGACAATCAACCCCACACATTTTGGAATGAATTCATATGAACTTAATCTCTTAAGGAGTGATTTTCAACTTTGATGGTATTACAAATGGACATAGACATAGGTGCCGTGATTAAATTTGGTGCAGATAATTTGACTCATAATTCCAGGGATTTCCATAGCAGAAAAAGATAAGAAACAAGTTCAGTGCCCATCAGAAGGGAGCTAAATGAATCCAGGACGATAATTCAGGCAATTTGCCAAAACCAAACAGTGACACACGCAAAGGTTTCTCAACGATGTTGCAAACTGAGAGATCAGAACTGTATGGTGGTATTTCATTAGCACCAGACCATACACAACACACATACACACACACACACACACACACACACACACACACACACACACACATTCTCATACATATTAACTGTATCTAGGGGAGTGCCACAATATAATAATATTTGTGGTGCAGGTGGGTGTTTGCATTTTGGTATCAGAAATAAGAGAATGACCTACATTACAAAAATATTTCCTTGGTATTATACTTGAACATATGTCACATTTATGCCACATTAAAATAATTTTTTAAAGTTAGCATTTCAGGAGATGGGCTGTTACTGATATCTAATTGACCGAGTCCAACTATCTTCTGATGAAGGCTGGAAGCACAGAAAGACTCTAAGAGCAGCATTAAGGTCTAGGAGTTTGAGTCAGATGATGAGCCAGGAATGGGGCAGCTCAGGAACTCAGTGCTCTTTATATTGTCATACCCACTGCACTGCCATTACCTGCATGTCCTCTGCAGAGGGATGTTTTCCAAATATGCACCTTGCCAAAATTTTTAACAAACAGAAGTAATTTCTAGTAATTAAGTATGCATGTTTATATATGTGTGCATACTGTACGTATTCTATGTAATATAGATTATATGCATCATGTATGGCATTTCTATAATGTTACCCAATGTGTAAACTTATTTGTATGCATATAATATATAACATACACACAAAATGCACATTGATTTTTGTATAATTGATATAGGAATGACATATCACAATGAAGAAATACAAGAAAGGTAATTTTTATGTTTGCTGATTATTTCTGGTATCTGGAAAAAGTATGTGTTTAATAAAAAATATTGTTTGAGTGAAGCAAAGATTAAAGAAATTCCTATAAACAAAACTCTATTGTGTTTGGCACTGTTCTATATTTAGTTAGCATAGAGAAGGGAAGCCTGCACCCTACTATATCAAACTCATCACCTCTATGGAGCATTCCTGTAACCCTCAAACAGATGTTATCTCTATTTGTTCATCTCTCACACCCTCATCTACCAGCAACCTTACCTGGTAGTGGCCATTTCTAGCAGGAACAGCTGGATATGCTTTTTGCTAGGTCTTCCCAGTTTACATTGTAGTGCTTCTAGAAAATTCCTTAAACTTTCTGTCCTTACACAAATGCCTTTTTATTTTGAATTAGAAGAGCTCTCTGGTATTGATCAGCTTCATCTTCTTCAAGTATGAAATTAAGCTGAACACTTTTTGTGTCAAATTATAAATATGTTAAGATATTCAGTTGACTGGTTTTCTTCCAAAGGTCATTTGGACATCCTTGACTCAAATGAGAATTGAAAAGATTATGAATACTCTGTCTAAATTTCTGGAATTAGGATCTCTTCGATGTCATGTCAAGGCCTGGGTTATCATCTGTTTGCCAGCAGTCAGATATGATATTCCCAGATTCCTCACACACTTTCTGAAATCAACTCACACAAGATTTTGACTGGGAAATGCTTCTCTTGTGCTTTCCCTGGAGGAGTATTTAAACACGGATGATGCAAAGTAAGGAGTCTGGGGAAGGTCATTCCCTAAAGTGTCCCTTCCCTTTCAATTAAGAATCATGAGACAGATATGATAAAAATCTTAATACTCAATTTGTCTTATTACATCATGAAAAAGAAAGAAAGCCATTTCCTCTCATTAAAGATATTCATAAATGACATCTTTGGGTAAAATTAAGCAGAATAATAGTCGTCTATTATCAGCTTTGGTTATAAATACCGTACTCCAATAAAATAAATCAGGGTTTCTAGGAAAAAAAAGAGCTGATTCTAAGTTAGGCAGATCAATTTTTAATGTTTGAGACCCTGTACACTGTTTTGTTAGGGGATGAACAAACAAACATTCCTTATTGTCCGAGGGGTCCTTTTTCTCAACACCTTGCCTGTCAATGTCCTTTCTGACCTTTTTCATGTGGGCTTTGCTCATGGATATGGTTGATGTCCCACTGTGATTTTGATTTACATTCCCTGATTATAACTGATGATGAGTATTTTTTTCATGTGCCGGTAGTCCACCTGTATAACTTCTTTGATGACTTATTTATCTAGATCTTTGGCTCATTTCGCAATTATGTTATTAGTATTCTTATGTTGAGTTGTATGATATCTTTGTAGATCTTGGATTTTAACTACTTGTCAGGTGCATGATACGCAAATGTTTTATTCCACTCAGCCTGGTGCCGTAACGATATTTTCTTTTACTGTGCAAAAGGTTTTTAGTTTAATGTAGTCTTATCTGTATATTCTTACTCTTTTCTCCTTGCCATTGGAGTCAATGTCCCAAAGATTTTGTGAAACCACTGTCATGAAGTGTTTTGCCCATCTTTCTTTGTGTTTACAATTTCCATTCTAATATCCTAGTCTTTAATACATTTTTCATATTTTTTTTGTGTGTATTGTGAAATAGTGGTCTACTTCCATCTCTTATGTGGTTGTTCAGTTTTCTGAGCACCTTTTGTTTAATTGATTTTCATTTTTCATCATATATTATTTTTAATTCATAAATTAACTGTCCATAAAAGTGTGAGTATATTGTGGGTTCTTAATTCTATTCCATTGATCTATGTATTTTTCATTATTATACCATATATTTTTAATATTATAGCTTTATAACATACTTTGAAACCTGGGCTTGTAAAATAGATTCTTCATTTTGTCAAGGTTTCTTTGGGTTTTGGGTTACACATAAATTTAAATAATGCTTACTTTATTTCTTAAGAAATGTCATTGAAACTTTGACAGGAATGTACAGTACTTGTGGCAACATGGTTGACTTAATAATGTTAATTATTCCATATGTCATTCGAAGTCATAGATAGGGCAACTTCTCTCTTTGGACTAAGATCTCTAAATAAGCATAGCCTATATTCATGAGAATAAGAAGCATAAAAGGTTTTAACGGGTCATTGAAGGTATAGTGAGTGGCACTACTTCCATTTCTATCTTGTGATACACTGCCACTGAATCCCAGCAGGAGGAGAAGCAACAAGACCAAATGGGTGTTGATTTAGAGCATCTATCATTTTCTAGACATTTTGCCACAGGCCTACAAGGTATTGTCCCATAGCTGGTACCAAACCATATTTTTCAAAAAGACCATTCTAATATATGGGCAGACTCACTGCTTCTGGAAGGTTAAGAATATGGTAGGTAAGGGAATCCACAGGTATGGCTTGTTGTTGCACTTCATTTGATATACCACAAGTCCCTTAATGAGAAACAAGGTTGTGTGCAATACTACAATGAAAGGGAAGACATTCTATAAATGTATGGTTGGTAATTTTGGCTGAAATATTGTGTTCAGGGAAAGCTAATCCATATTCAGAGTAAATGTCCATGAACTGAAGAACATGCCATTGGAGAAGTCTAATGTAATAAAACTACCACCAGGCTAAAATTTCCAAGGATGGTGGCATTTTGGGACTCAGAGTTACTTTCCATCGCAGAAATATTGTGTAGTCTTTAGTAGTTGTAATCATAAAAACCTTGGTGAAATAAGCCCCTGTTATTTGAATATTCTTCCTCATACCAATTCTTCATTGATGGCAGGTAGATCTTGAAATGGTAGGCATACAACCCAAAGACATGTTGTAATTTTTTCTCAGGTGCAATTCTCAACAGTAACTTGAGGCCATGTGCTATGATCAGCTCATATGCATGGTAATTGGGTGTGAGTACGTGGCCTGATAAAGGGCATTGTTTGAGCAGCACTCAGTCTGCATCTCATAGGCACCAGCAGGCCTCTCACAGTCACCATCTTTTAATGCCTTAATCGTAATAGACTTGCCCTGTTCTCCTGCTTTCAGTTTTTTCCCCTTAAGTCATTTCCCCAACATTATGTACCGTTGTCTTTCTAAACCTAAAATATAACTGCTTCATTCAGTCGCATGTAAGAATTTTCTCCATTGTACTTTTAGTTTTGTCAACTAGGCGAAACTTGCGGATCATCCAGTTAATGTCTCTCCAGTTTCATATTTTGCTATTTGGGCTTTTACTAGCACAATGTTCAGAAGCTTATAGAAATTCAGTGGTTCAATAAATCATTATTGGATTAATCGATGACTGTTCAAAGTCATATTGAATTGCTTCAATTTTGCTCTCACATCTTCAACTCTTGGTTTTTGTAATACTTTACCTTTCCTCAGAATGTCCCTGTGATATCTCATGCATATTCGTTCTGCTGACTTCACATCCTTTGTATGCCATTTTATTAATGTCTTTTACATAGGAAGCCTCTTTTCACTCTTCAAATCACAGTTGCATATCCCTAAAGCATGTCTTTATAGGACCCCGATGTTCCATAATCTTTTCATTTTAAGAGTGGGTTTTCATTTTAGCCTCTCCTGAGATTTCTCACTAGATCCTAAGAGTTGAGAAGGGAGCACCGGTTTCTTTATCTCTGAGGCACAACAATTATTAGCATGTCTGATACATTTCTTGGATGCCAACTGTTTTTATGATATGTATTGAAGTACAAAAACATGTAGAGATATATTTATTGTGAAATTGTTTGTGTGTAGGTGGAGTGACATATTTTATTTTTTAAAGATTTATTTTTTTTATTTCTGCATAGAGGAACTGGGGTGTAGGCCAGACTTGCAGGTGCTGAGAAGATTCACCAGAATCGAGTGGGAAGTAGAACAGGCAGATTTACTGGAATACACTGCTGTATTGTGTAACAGCAGGCAAGGCAGTAGAAAATCTGCTGAGCCATGTGGATTAGCTACCTGGCCAGGGACTGAACTCAGCCCATAGTACTGATAGTGCTGAGACTTAACCCTTTGCCACCAGGGAGGCACTGAGTGACATATTTTAATAAGTGATTTTATTCATGAAATTTTAGCAAAAGGTAAACTAACAGAGAAATGAGACATGAATGGTTGATATTACAAGGTGATGAAAACTTGCTGAGAGCATAGACTGTCACAGTTACTCTATGATCATTAACTGAGACTCATACTTCAGCAGTTTTTCATTCTTAGTTTAAGCAAGAATACATACAAAATATGTTTTTTCTATCAGTTGTACTGATACCGTTCTTCAAAGTTTGAATGGTTAAGCATAGAGAAAATTCCCTTATTTCCATACCACTTATATGCTTTATACTTTACTGAGCTTATTCACCTTCCTTTACACTTCTATTCATGCATTCAATATTTATCATCAACTAGGGATTATTCTGTCTTATAGAAATTATTGTAGCTAATAGGCAAATATTTTATGCATTTTTGTTGTTTAATTTACAAATTGAAAGTTCTACCTGACATATAATATTAATATACATATATTTTTTCTTTCAATCTGAGTCACCACACTAACTAATGTGTTAGCAGCCTAAGATGTAGCATGTGCAATGCTAAATGGTTCCAAAGCCTGAAGGAGATTTGGAAATGTGTTGCAGTCATTGTTATTTATCATTCAGGTGACCCATTGTTTAAAGCCAGTGTGCAATGATATGCCATAATTCTACAGGCACAGTATCACTATTATTTATGGTATGCAGATATGAGCAACTAGTATATAAAATTACCAGGATTTAATTATTGCCCTTTCTATTATCACTGTGTCTATGCTTATGGTGAATAAGTAAGCAACTTGAACACTTAAACTGGTTATGATCTCTGAATACATCTACTATAACGATCTCCCCATTTTGTCAGTTCCTCCATTTTCACGATAGGGATGATGAGTACTTATCTCTTTGGATTATTAAATGATTACACTTTAATAGCAATATGTTTTACCATTTCTTATATGTTTGATTAGAAGGAAGATTATGAATCATATTCATGAGGGAAAGAGACAAAATCAACATTCAATTTGCTTGATTTTTCCAACTATACAATGAGCAGTTCTAGGCAAAATTTCTTGCAAAATTTAGATTAATAGTAGCTAATTTCATCTTAACACCAATAAGTATTTATTACAGTTTTTGACTATTAACTTATTTAAGTCAACGTAGCAGACAAAGTAAGGAATATAGGAGTTTTGGTTTGGAATGCTAGGGGCACTCAAGAAATATATTATCCTAACTGATAACTAGAAATTCATTTTAACCATGACTCAATAAGTAATACTCAAGGTCCATTATCTCATCTATGTCTCTCTGAAGCAATTTTGATATGCCATAACTTCCTCATTGCATTTTTCACTTCTGCATTCCTCAATGTGTAGATAATTGGATTGAGAAAGGGTGTTCCAATTGTATAAAACACTGTCATCATCTTGTCCATGGGGAATGTGGTAGGGGGGCGTGCATATATAAATATACAAGGACCAAAGAATATGATCACTACAATGATATGTGATGTGCAGGTGGACAGAGCTTTTTTCCTGCCTTCTGCACTGTAGTTCCTCAGTGAATGCCAGATAACAATGTATGAGATCATCAGGATCACAAAACTGCTTGAGCAAATAACCCCACTGTTAGACACTAACAACATGTTACTCACATAAGTGTCCATGCATGCAAGTTTCAGCAAGGGCGGCAGATCACAGCAATAATGATCAATCAAATTGGGTCCACAGAATGACAATCTCAAGGCCAGAATAACCTGAGCAATAGAATGTATAAAAGACCCTATCCAGGCAAAAATAATCAGGATGATGCACACCTGTCGCCTCATGATGGTTGGGTAACGCAAGGGCTTACAGATGGCCACGTAGCGATCAACTGCCATGAGGATGAGAACAAAGATCTCCATGCAGCCAAAAAAATGTAGAGCAAAGATTTGAGTCAGGCACTCACTGTAAGATATGGTCTTTTTAGAAGAGAGAGAATCCACAATGAGTCTTGGGGCTGTGGATGTTGAAAAGCAGGAATCAGCAAGGGACAAATAGAATAAGAAGAAGTACATGGGGCTCCTGAGTGACCGGCTGCATCTGATGGTCAAAATAATCAGCAAATTTCCCACGACTGTTCCCGCATAGAAAATGAAGAAGAGAATGAACACCACTTTCTGTCTCACAGGGTCTTGCGTCAATCCTAACAGGATGAACTCAGTGACACTATTATTTGGCTGCATTCTTTCAGTTGATAACTAGAAAGAGCATGTTGTAAATAGTTAATCTTTAAAGGAATAATTTGACAAAAATTCTATAATTGGAGGTCCAAATGCTTGATTTTCTAAGTGTTACTTATGAATGGGTGTATCTACTTTTAATGAAAGAGAAATCACAATATTATTGGATCTGTATATCTGACTCCTTATGAAAGCAATTAAATGTATAAGGAATGAGATAAGCAATTGAATCTTTAGTCAAGGAAACACAAATGCAGAACACTGGGTATGGGTGGATAACATCCTGAGCTATGAATTTCTGTTTTAGGTTTCATAAGGAACCTTGTGGGCCTCCCCGGTGGCGCAGCAGTTAAGCGCTGCGCTGTGGAGCTGTTGGCAGCAGAGATGCGAGTTCCACGCCCGGCCGGGGAGAATCCCACATGGCGTGGCAGACCTCTCCTGCCTCGCCCGCTGCTCCCCTCAGCAGTGTATTTCTGATTTGCCTGTTCTGCTCCCCGCTCTGTCTCTGGTGAACCCTCTCGCCGCCCCACGCCTCTGGCCTGTACCCCAACTTGTACGTATAAATAAAAAATAAATCTTTAAAAAAAATAAGAACCTTGTAGGATTTCTTGTAGCAGAAATACAGGAAACATCTCCACAGTTTACCTAAACATGCTTCAGCATTTTTGGATTTGGTAATCCAGTTGTGATTTTTTTTTTTTTTTTTGGTAAAGTGTAGTCTGAAACTTCAAGGGATGATTGTAGAACATTGGTAGTATCTTCTTAATAAAACTGAAATGCACACACACCTGTGAGAGAGCAAGGGGGAAAAGTTCATTTTACATTATCATATTGTTTTGTTTGAATTTGTTAATTTTATTAATGACATTTTATAAATGAGGTGTTTTGGAAAATTGACATGTGTATAAAGTCCATTAATGTTACCACTAAAACACAATTTTAACAAATAACCACGCAGTCAGTTGGTTCAGTCACTCATGAGATTTAATTCATTCTATTCAATAAATAGACTTGGTTTACTTTTGATTTATCTGTGAAAAATTTCCAGTTAATTACAACTCCAAATTCTGTTTTTATCACTAATTTTTGAGCTTTTTAAGTTGTATTGTCCAAAGTTAAATTCTTCCCTTACTCATTCTGTCAGACATCATATTTTTTTCAGAGAAGATACTGAGAATAACATGAAGGATAATGAAAGAGAGTAAGAGCATTTGCTATAAAGTATAATTTTTGCCCAATTTTTATGGGCTTGAGAATGTGATCTTGATAAGCACCAACTCAGGCAAAATACTTCTTTTTTTTTAAGAATTATTTATTTACGCATACACGCTGGGGTGCAAGCCAGTGGTGTGGAGCGATGAGAGTGTCACCAGAGACAGAGTGGAGAGCAGAACAGGCAGACTGACCGAAATACACTGTTTAGGGGAGCAGCAGGGAGGCAAGAGATGTCTGCTGAACCATGTGGGAATCTCCCTGTCCTGGCATTGAACTCGCACTGCAGCTGCTGACAGCTCCACAGCTTTGCGCTTAAGCTGCTGCCCCACCGGGGAGGCCCTCAGCCAAAATATTTGAATAAATTCTTGGGATATAAATATTGAATGTCCCATTGTCTGACTTAAGTAAGATAGGATATTAATAGAAATGGATTAATATTTGTTCATATGTACCAAACAAGGGACAATTTGGGTTTTTTTTCCTTTCACAAATATTTGTCTTGTAACAAATAGTGTTATTTGATGTGTAAGACCATCAATCCCACACATTTCAGAATGGATTCACATGAACTTAATCTCTTAAGGAGTGGTTTTCAACATTGATGGTATTACAAAGGCACACAACATAGGCACAATGTTTAAATTAGGTGCAGATAATCTGACTCACAATTGCAGCCCTTTCATGGTATCAAAAGAGAGGAAACAAATTCAATGCCCATCAGAAGGGAGCTAAATAAATCAAGGGTGATAATTTATGCAATCAGCCAAAACCAAGCAGTGACACATGCAAAAGCTTCTCATAGATGTTGTAAATTGAGAGATCAGAACTGTATGGTGGTATTTCATTAGCACACCATACACAACACACACACATACACACACACTCATTCTCATACAAATTAACTGTATCTAGGGGAGTGTCACAATATAATAATATTTGTGGTGCAGGTGAGTATTTGCATTTTGGTATCAGAAATGAGAGAATGATCTACCTTACAAAATATTTCCTTGGTATTATACTTGAACATACGTACAATCATCCCACATTGTAATAAATTTTTAAAGTTATCTCAGGAGATGGGCTGTTACTGATATCTAACTGACCGAGTCTAACTATCTTCTGATGTAGACTGGAGGGACAGCAAGACTCTAAGAGCAGCATTACGTCTAGGAGTTTGAGTCAGATGATGAGCCGGGAATGGGGCAGTTCAGGAACTCAGTGCTCTTTATATTGTCATACCCACTGCACTGCTATTACCTGCATGTCCTCTGCAGAGGGATGTTTTCCAAATATGCACCTTGCCAAAATTTTTAACAAACAGAAGTAATTTCTAGCAATTAAGTATGTATGTTTATATATGTGTGCATACTGTATGTATTATATGTAATATAGATTATATACATCATGTATGGCATTTCTATAATGTTACCTAATATTTAAACTTTTTGTATGCTTATCATATATAACATAAATACAAAATGCACATTGATTTTTGTAAATGATATAGGAATGACATATATATCGCAATGAAAAAATATAAGAAAGGTAATATTTATCTGTTTGTTGCTTATTTCTAGCATCTGGAAAATGTATGTGTTTAATAAAAAATATTATTTGAGTGAAGGAAAGGTTAAAGAATTTCCTTTAAACAAAATTCTATAGTGTTTGGTACTGTTCTATATTTAGTTAGCATAGAGAAGGAAAGCCTGCACCCTACTATATCAAACTCATCACCTCCATCACAGCATTCTGTGTAACCCTCAGAAGATGTTAGTTCTATTTCCTCATCATTCTCACCCTCATTTACCAGTAGACCTTACCTGTTAGTGGCCATTTCTAGCAGGAGCAGCTGGATATGCCTTTTACTAGGTCTTCCCAGAGTAAACTGTAGCGCTTCTAGAAAATTCCTTAAACTTTCTGTCCTTACACAATTACCTTTTTATTTTGAATTAGAACAGCAATCTGGTGTTGATCAGATTTATCTTCTTTAAGTATGAAATGAAGTTAAACACTTTTTTGTCAAATTGTAAATAGGTTAGGATATTCAGTTGACTGTTTTTCTTCCAAAGGTCATTTGGACATCCTTGACTCAAATGAGAATGGAAAAAATTTGAATACTTTGTCCAGATATCTGGAGCCAGGATATCTTTGATGTCATGGCAAGGCCTGGGTTTGCATCTGTTTGCCAGCAGTCAAGTAAGATGTTCACAGATTCCTCACACACTTTTCTTAAATCCACTCATATAAGATTACGACTGGGAAATGCTTCTCTTGTGCCTTCTCTGGAGGAGTATTTAAACATGGATGATGCAAAATAAGGAGTCTGGGGAAGGTCATACCCTAAAGTGTCCCATCCCTTCCAATTAAGAAGCATGAGTCAGTTGTGATAAAATCTAGATCTTCAATTTGTCTTACTACATTATGAAAAAGAAAGAAAGCCATTTCCTCCAAATAAAGATATTCATAAATGATATCTTTGGGTAAAATTAAAAAAATGGTAGTCATCTATTATCAGGTTTCGTTATAAATACCATACTGCATTAAAATAAATCAATGTTTCTAGAAGAAATAGCTGATTCGAAGTTAGGCAGATCGTTTGTAATATTTGAGAAACTCCACACTGTTTTGCTAGGGGATGCACAAATAAATATCCCCATTGAAATATCCTAGGGTTCCTTCTCCACACCTTGGCAGTCTTTTGTCCTTTCTGGCCTTTTTCATGTGCGCTTTTGGATATGGGGTGTTGTCTCACTGTTGTTTTGATTTAGATTCCCTTATTATATGCCAGTTTGCCATCTGAATGTCTTCTTTGATGACCTATTTATCTAGATCTTTGGATCATTTTGCAATTATGTTATTAGTTTTCTTATGTCAAGTTGTATGATTTCTTTGTAGATCTTGGATTTTAACTCCTTCCCAGCCATATGCTGTGCACATATTTATTCCACTCAGTATGGTAACTTAATGATAGATTTTTTTTTTTACTGTGCAAAGATTTTTAGTTTGATATACTCTCTTCTGTTTATTCTTGCTATTTTCCCCTTGCCATTAGAGTCAGTGTCCCAAAGTTTTCATGAAACCACTGTCATGAAATATTTTGCCTATGCTTTCTTTTTGCTTATAGTTTCCATTCTAATATCTGAGTCTTTAATCAATTTTTCATATTTTTTTGTGTGTGGTGTGAAGTTGTTGTCTATTTTCATCTCTTATGTGGCTGTTAAGTTAATGAGCACCTTTTGTTGAAGACATTGTCATGTCCCCTTCTATAGTCTTGCTTTTAATCATAAATTCACTGTCCACATAAGTGTCAGTGTATTCTGGGTTTTCAATTCTATTCCATTGATCTATGTATTTTTTATTCTTATATATAATTTTATTATTATAGTATTATAGTATAGTTTGAAACCTGGGAGTATAAAATATCTATTCTTATTTTTGTCAAGGTTGCTTTTGCTCTTTGGGTTCCATATAAATTTAAATAATACTTACTCTATTTCTTGAGGATTGTCATTGAAACTTTGATAGGAGTACAAAGTACTTGTGGTAACATGGTTGTTTTAGTAGTGTTAATTATTCCATATGTCATTTGAAGTCATAAACAGGGTAATTTCTCTCTTTGGACTAAGATCTCTAAACAAGCATAGCATATGTTCATGAGAATAAGAAGCAAAAAACATTTTAATGGGTCATTGAAGGTATACTGAGTGGCACTACTTCCATTCCTATCTCTGATTCACTTCCACTGAATTCTAACAGTGCGAGAAGCAACAAAATCAAATGGGTGTGGATTTAGAGCATCTATCACTTTCTAGACATTTTGCCACAGGCCTGCAAGATATTGCCACCTAGCTGGTACCAAACCTTGTTTCTCAAAAAGACCATTCCAATATATGGGCTGACTCACTGCTTCTGGAAGATGAGGAGATGGTAAGGTAAGGGAATCAGCAAATATGGCTCATTGTTGTACTTCATTTGATATACCACAAATCCCTTTGATGAGAAACAATGCTGTGGACAATAGTATGATTGTGGGAAAGACATTCTTTAAATGCATAGTTGGTAATCTTGGCTGAAATGTGTGTTCAGGGAAGGCAAATCCATATCTAGAGTAAGTGTCCATGTAATGAAGAACATGATATTGACCCTTCCATGATGGAGAAGTATAATGTAATAGAGCTGCAACCAGGCTAAAATTCCCAAGGATGGTGGAATTTTGGAACTCCGAGTTGCTTTCCATTGCTGAAATATTGTGTAGTCTTTAGTGATTGTAATCATAAAAACCTTGGTGAAATAAGCCCCTGTCATTGGAATTTTCCCCCTTATATTAATTTCTCATTGATTGCAGGTGGATCTTGAGATGGTGGGCATACAACCCAAAGACAATTTGTAATTTTTCCTCAGGTGCAATTCTCAAAACTACATTGAGGCAACATGTTATTTCCAGCTCATACGCATGGCAGTTGGGTGTAGGTACATGGCCTTATAAAGGGCATTATTTGAGCATCACTCATTCTGCATCTGACAGGCACCAGCAGGCATCTCACAGTTACTATCCTTTAATGCCCTAATCATAATGGACTTGCCCTGTTGTCCTGCTTTCAGTCTTTTCCCCATGAAGCCATTTCCCCAACATTACGTACAGTTGTCCTTCTAAAAATAAAATATAACTGCTTCATTTGCTCTCATGAAAGACTTTTTACTGTTTTCTCCATTGTAGTTTTAGTTTTGTCAACTAGGAGACTCTTCCTGATCATCCAGTTAATGTCTCTCCTGTTTCATATCTTGCTATTCAGGCTTTTACCAGCACAATGTTCAGAAGCTTTCTGAAATTCATTGGTTCAATAAATCATTATTTAATTAATAGATGACTGCACAGTCATATTGAATTGCTCCAATTTCTGCTCTCACTTCTTCAACTCTTGGTTTTTGTAATACTTTACTTTTTCTCCAACTATCCCTGTTTTGTCTCATGCCTGTTCACTCTGCTGACTTCTCATCTTTTGTATGCTATTTTTTAAAATGTCTTTTATGTAGGAAACCTCTTTTCACCCTTCAAATCTCTGTTGCATGTGCCTCAAACATGTCTTTATAGGACCCAGATATTCAATAATCTTATCATTATTAACAGTGGATTTTTATGTTTTAGCCCCTACTGGGATTTATCAATAATTGTAACAGCTGAGAAGGGAGCACCTGTTTTCTTTTATATCACTGAGGCACAACAATTATTAACATGTCTGATACATTCCTGGGATGCCAAATATTTTGATGATATGTATTGAAGTACAAAGACATGTAGAGATACATTTATTGTTAAATTGTGTGTAGATCGAGTGATCTGTTTTATTTTTTAAAAGATTTATTTTTTTTACTTACGCATAAGAAAACTGGGGTGTAAGCCAGACCTGCAGCAGGTTAAATGATTCACCAAACCAGAGTGGGAAGCTGAAAAGGAAGATTTACTGAAATACAGTGCTAAGTGGAATAGCAGGCAAGGCAGTAGAAAATCTGCTAAGCCATGTCGATTAGCTGCCTGGCCAGAAATTAAACTCAGCCCACAGTAGTGATAGTGCTGAGACTTAACCCTTAGCCACAAGGGAGGCACTGAGTGACATATTTTAATATGTGATTTTATTCATGAAATTTTAGCAAAAGGTAAACTAACAGAGAAATGAGACATAAATGGTTCATTTCTCTGTTTACCTTTTGCTAAAATCATTTACTGAGACTCATACTTCAACATTTTCATTCTTAGTTTAAGCAAGAATACATACAAAATATGTTTTTTCTGTGAGATGCACTGTTACTATTCTTCAAAATTTTAATCAGTTAAGGGTAGAGAAAATTCCCTTATTTCCATGCCATTTATATGCTTTACACTTTATTGAGCTTCCTTCATTTATTTATTTATCTTCCTTTATTTATCCTTTATTTATCTTCCTTCACACTTCTATTCATGTATTCAATACTTATCATCAACTAGATGTTATTCTGCCTGTAGAAACAACTGTCAGCTAGTAGGCAAATATTTCATGCATTTTTGCTGTTTAATTTACAAACTTCTGAAACTTCTGCCTGACAATATAATATTAATATATACATGTATTTTAAATTGGAGTCACCACACTTACTAATGGGTTAGCAGCCTAAGGTGTAGCATGTGCAATGCTAAATGGTTCTAAAGCCTAAAGGAGATTTGGTGATGTTGTGCAGTCATTGTTATTTTTCATTCAGGTGTTCAGTCACCCATGTTGAATGCCATAATACGCCATAATTTTAGGCACGGTATCGCTATTTATTATGACATGTAGAATTGAGCACCTAGTACATACAATTATCAGAATTGACTTCTTTCTTTTTTTTTTTTAAAAGATTTATTTATTTATACATACAAGCTGTGGTACAGGCCAGAGGTGTGGGGTTCACCAGAGACAGAGTGGGGACCAGAACAGGGAGATCAGAAATATACTGCTGAGGGGAGCAGCGGGTGAGGCAGGAGAGGTCTGCCGCACCATGTGGGATTCTCCCTGGCTGGGCATTGAAGTGGCATCGCGCGCTGCTGACAGCTCCACAGCGCAGCGGTTGAGCGCTGCGCCACCAGGGAGGCCCAGAATTGACTTATTTCTAATGAACAAATATATGTACAGTTATTGGCTCAATAAATGGCATCTACCAGACTTAATTTTCCTTTTTATTAGCCCTGTCTCTTTGCACATAGTGGATAAGTAAACAGCTTGAGCAGTTAAATTGATTACGATCTCTGAATATGTGTTATAATCATCTCTGCATTGTCAATTCCTCCATTTTCAAAATAGGATGATGGCAGTGCTTATTTCATTGGAATAAGCAGAATTACATGGGGCTCCCGAGTGTCTGGCTGTAACTGATGGTCACAATAATCAGCAAATTCCCAACTACACATCCCAGATAGAAAATGAAGATGACAGCAATTAACATTTTCTTTCTTAGGAGCTTGTGTCAACCCTAACAGCATGAACTCAGTGACATTGTTATTTGGCTGTATTATTTCAGGTGATGAAGAGAAATAGTTAATCTGTAAAGGAAACATTTTATGAAATAAAGGCTACTATTGGAGGTCAAGTACATATGCCTGATTATGTAAATGCAGCTACCAGTGGGCACATTTTGTTTTCTTAAAAAATAAAATCATAATATTTGCAGTCTATATATCTTACGTATTATGAAAACAGCAAATTAAATGATAATGAACAATTGAGTGATTATCAGGTATAATTAACATTAACTTAGGAGATTTATTATGAATTATTTCCTGAAGTGAAAGTCTTTTTTAATTTTAGAAAGAAACTTTTGTGGCAAATGTAGAGAAAACCTATGCATGATTTACTTAATGTGACTTCACATTTTCAAGTAATGTAGTCCAGTTATAAAATATCTTCTAACAAATACACCAGACATTCAAGGAGTAATTGTGAAAACATTTGTTGTATGTTCTTACCTACACACTCAAACTCAGAGAGAGAGAGAGAGAGAGAGAGAGAGAGAGAGAGAGAGAGAGAGAGAGGAGAGAGGAGAGAGAATAAGCAATCAATGAACAGTCTGTTGGTCCAATTGTGTCTTCCATGATACTTATTTTCATTTGTTACCTTCACTGTATTTATTTCCTTTCATTTACGCCTCAAACATTTCCAGTAGTTATACTTCTAAATTTAGTTTCCATAACTGATATGTATGTTTTTTAAAATTATACTGGATAGTTAAAATCTTTCAGTTACTTATTGTTTTCCATAGTTTTAAATATATTTTCTTAAGACACAAAGAGATATCAAGACTAAAAAGATGGGCATATAGTATGATAACATTTGTCTTCAAATATAATAGTTTTTCAATTCCATGTATATGTTTAACACCAGGGATTTAGGACATGAACTAGGAGGCTCCAACTCAGAGGCAATAATTTTTCATTAGTGTTCTTGGAATCAACAATCTTGAATGACCCATTCCCTGTGCTGCTAGTAAGAAAAGATAAAAAATATAAAGGGAATTAATATTTACTTGTATATATCAATTAGTGGAAAGACTCTTTTAAATACGTCATCACATATTCTCCAAATAATAGCATAGTTAAAAGTGTAAGGTAGGGCCTCCCTGGTGGCGCAGCGGTTAAGCGCTGCGCTGTGGAGCTGTCGGCAGCGGCGACGCGAGTTCGACACCCAGCCAGGGAGAATCCCACATGGTGCGGCAGACCTCTCCTGCCTCGCCCGCTGCTCCCCTCAGCAGTGTATTTCTGATCTGCCTCTTCTGCTCCCCACTCTGTCTCTTGTGAACCCTCTCTCCGCCCATGCCTCTGGCCTGTACCCCAGCTTGTATGTATAAATAAATAAAAATAAATCTTTAAAAAAAAGTGTAAGGTAAGTGGTAAAATTATAAAATATATTTACAACATATACAATAAACAAAAGCATAATTTACTCAAAAATAAATGACTTTAGACATTGGTTTTTAAAAATGAAACAAGAATGTATAATGAGAAAAAATGATTTCAAATGAAACCTTTCTTATTAAAAAAGAAGCATATGAAAATATGCTAAATCTCTTTCACAGTGAAATACACTCAAATATAAATTTCAATTACATATATTTTTCACTTATCAGGTAAGTAAAGCAAAACTTCAATAAGTGTGTGTTGGTGAATTATGATGATACTAACAATTGAATACATTACTAAATAAATGTGGGGAAACAAAGAATTTGGTGTTATTTACTAGAAACTCGGTCCTCAAACTCTCTTCTTAAGTACAGTATTACCTAGGAACTTCCATTCCCAAATCAGTGTAAAGTATGGGGGGAAGAGTAAATTTCCAACGGAAAATTGTGAATTGTGACAATTACTTCCTCCTCCAGATTTCCATCAACAGTGATAAGTCATGTTGTAATACACACACATTGATATAATGTAATGGAACCAACACTCTCCCAATGCAATTACCATAAGTCTAATCTTGAGTAAAATGTCAGACACATACCTCTGAGAATTTTTATATCAAATATCTCAATAGTCTTTCTCATAACTATTAAGGACATCAAACACAAGAAAAGTCAGAAAATTGTCAATGTCTTGAAACTTGTAAGAAAACTTTAAAACTCAATGCAATGAGATGAGGTAGGTAAGAATCTGGAGAAGAAAAGTGACAGTACACCTTAATGAATCTGATTAAAATATGAATCTAGTAAAAAATAATGTAATGACATTGATTAATCACAACAAATATACCTACTAATATAAGCTGATAATAGGGGAATCTAAGGAGAGGGTATGTTGTCGAAATTCTTTGTATTGTTTTCTCAACTTCCCTGTAAATATAAAATTGTTCTAAAGTTTATTAAAAATGAATGTCTTATTTTCATTCACTATGTTCTCATAGTTATCCATGTTTCAACCTCTGTTATAAATACCCTCCTTTTCAAGACTGAATGATATTTCACTATATACATAATACATTTTGTTTATCAATTCATTGGTGATGGTTACTTCATTTCTGGCTGTAATGGACAAAGCTGTCATTATATGACAGTGTTTCATTCAGTCCCTCTTTCAGGTATTTTTTGAGTTTTTATCCAGAAATGTATTTGCTATATCATTTAGTAAATTTATTTTTAACTTTTAAAAGAATGTCATACTGTATTTCATTGTGACTGTGCCATTTTACATTCTTAGGAACGGAGCATAATTGTGATGAATGTTATGGGCAGTTTTTTCATGTGTTTATATGACCTATGACCTTTTTCTAGTTCTTTGAAGAAATACTTATTCAATTTTTTTGTTCATTTACTATTTGAATTGTTTAATGGTATCAAGTTGTAAGAATTGTTTTTATACTCTGGATATTATTCATATGTCAAATAGACAATTGTAAGAATTCCCTCCTCCATGGTTCAACTTCTCATTCTATTGATGGTGCCCTTTGGTGCATACACATTTCTAACTGTGATGTAATCCAGTTGATCTATTTGTTCTTCTGTTGCCCATGTTTTTGGTGTAGTCTTCAAAAATCATTTCCAAGTCTAATGTTTAAATATTCTTGCCTTTATATTTTCAAAACATTTTATACTGTTTGTTCTTTGTTAGGTCTCTGATCAATTTTTAGTTTATTTGTATATGGTATAGTTTAAGGGTCCACATTCATTCTTTTGTATTTGAATATCTGATTTTTTCCATGATCATTTATTGTAAAACCTGTCCTATTGAATGGTCTCTGCACTATTCATTGGGTTTATTTTATTTTATTCTTATTATTTTATTTTAAAGATTTATTGCTTTATGCACACAAGAATTAGGGTGTAAGCCAGAGGTGTGGGGCAGGGGGTGGGGTGAGAGGATTCACCAGAGACAGTGTGGGAAGCAGAACAGGCAGATCCACTAAAATACATGGCTGAGCGTGGCAGCAGGTGAGACTGGAGAGGTCTGCTGTGCCATGTGGGTTAGCTCCCTGACTGGGATTGAACTCATACTGCAGTGACTGCTGATAGCTTCATAGTTCTGAAACTTAACCCCTTGTGCCACTAAGGAGGACCCCACTGAGTTTATTTTAGCTCTTCAGTCTATTCCATTGATCTATAAGCTCAGGGTTCAGCAAATTGCCTGGCACACAATGGGTGTTCAATAAGTTTTTATTGAATTATGGTTGAATTAATAATCAGAATCTAAATTGATTTGGTTTCTTACACATTCCTTTCTACTCCTGAGATTTGTTATCGTTTCCCTCCTCTATGAATGCTCATGTCATCTCATGCCTATTCACTGTTATTTTATTATTTTTTTCTTTTTAATCTTTGGGCATCATCTTTGATATCTTTTCACCTAGGAAGCCTTTTTCACCCATCACATCTTTGTTAGGTGTCCTTCAAAGTTGCTTTCTTAGCAGCCTGTGTTTCCAATATCTTATTAATAATACTGTGTTGTCGTTTTCTTGGCGTCTCTCAATGAATCTTGAACTCTGTGAAGGGAGGATCTGGTACTTTCTTTTGTCACCACTAAGACTAGGTCACTATCAATGTGTCTGATATATTTCTTGGTTAAAAAAGCTTTATGGATAGTGAAGTATAGAAAGAATATGTTTATACTGGAAATGTTTTGTGTGTAGATGAGGCTCCATATTTTAAAAGTTTTTAGAAATTAAATATTAGCAAAATAAAGTTAATAAAGAAATACAGTACAAACAGCCCACATTCATAAGATGATGAACTTTTACTGAGAATATGGAATATATCAAAACAAATTGTTCATTCACTGAGAAGCTCAGTTATAATTTCCTCCCCATTTCTCATTTTATTTTATTTATTTATTTATTTTTTTTTTATAATACAACTTGTTTTTATAGATTTATTTATTTATACATACAAGCTGGAGTACAGGCCAGAGGTGTGGGGCAGCGAGAGGGCTCACCAGAGACAGAGTGGGGAGCAGAACAGGCAGATCAGAAATACACTGCTGAGGGGAGCAGTGGGCGAGGCAGGAGAGGTCTGCTGTGCCATGTGGGATTCTCCCCGGCTGTGTGTCTAACTCTGCATCATGCCCTGCCGACAGCTCCACAGTGCTGCGCTTAACCGCTGCGCCACAGGGGAGGCCCCCATTTTTCATTTTAAACAAGAATTAAAACAAATCGTGGTTTCTCTAAAAGACCTACCTAAAATTATCCTCCGGATCTGATTCAGTTAAAAGTAGAAAAAAATTCCTTGTTTCCTGTACCATTCATTCACTTTATATTTCATTTAATTTACTCATTTTTCTTTGTACTTTTTTTTCAATATTTTTAGCAAACCAGAGAGTGTAGTACTTCATGCAAACTTTTGCTAGCAAGCTTTTTATGCAGTATGACTAAAAAATTGAAAATCCTGCCTCACAATATTAATGTTTTTTGTCATCACACTTCCCAGTGGGTTAGCAGACTAAGATGGTGATATGTGTTCTAAAGTCATCAAGGAACATTGTAATGTAAAATTCGTTACTTACCATTCAGAGTTTAAATGATCCATTGCTTGTATACCTTGAATCAAATTAAATACTGTACTGTTAAAGGTAATATTGCCATCAATTGACATATATATGAGCAGTTATTAATAAAACCATTAGAATTTAGTTACGGATAATGAATTACTTATATGTAATATATAACTATGAATATAGATATTTGGTCATACATATTGTCCCAAGCAAAATCTCAGGCTTAATAAATGGCTACTACTACAATAATCTTACCTTTCTATCATCATTGAATGTTGTACAGAGTAAAATAACTGTCAAAAGCATAATCTGGGCCTCCCAGTGGCGAAACAGTTTAAAGCACAGTGCTGTGGAGCTGTCAGTAGTGGCTACATGAGTTTGATGCAGGGCAGAGGAGATTCCCACATGGCGCAGCAGACCTCTCCTGGCTCGCCTGCTGCTCCCCTCAGCAGTGTATTTCTGTTGATCTGCCTGTTCTGCTCCCCACTCTGTCTCTGTTGAATCCTTTCACCACCCCACGCCTCTGGCTTGCACCCCAGCTTGTATGCATAAAATAAATAAAATCTTTACAAAAGCATAATCTGAGAAATCATTTAGATTCTGGCTATTGTCTCTCAATATATCTGTGTTGATAACTTCCACTTTGTGTCAATTTTTTCACTTGAAAAATAGGATATTGCAGTGCCTCCTTCCTTGGATTGTTATAGAGATTACTGCTTACAAATGTATTTTATTATTTCTTATTTTTTTATTAGCAGGAAAGCCTATAAATTGCATACATGAATGAAACAGATAATACTTAGTCATCATTTGGTAGGATTTCCAAATACACGGCATGTAGTCATGGGTTAGGTTTTACCATTAGTTGTACCTGGTTCTGCTCCATGGAGAAACTATATTCATAGCAGCTAATTTAAAATTTTTATGCCACAGTCATTGCTGAGATTGTACAAAATATCTTTTGACTATGAAGTTAATTGAATCAAAGTCACAGAAAAATGTAAGGAATAGGTATATTAGATTATATTGGGGACAGTGAAGAAATACACTCTAATATGTGGTATCTAGAGATTCAGTCAAACGATGACTGATAAATCATGTACCAAGGTTGTCAATTCATCTTTGACTTTCTGAGGTAATTTTGAGATGCCATAACTTTCCCATGGCATTTTTCACTTCTGCATTCCTCAGTGTGTAGATAAGTGGGTTAAGAAAGGGTGTTCCAATGGTATAAAATATTTCTACCATCTTGTCAGTGGAGAAAATAACTGGAGGACGTGCATATATGAATATACAAGGTCCAAAGGATAAGATTACTACAATGACATGGGAAGTGCAGGTAGAGAGAGCTTTTTTCCTTCCTTCAGCACTGTGGTTCCTCAGTGAATGTAAGATAACAATGTATGAGATCATCAGAAACATGAAACCAATTGAGCAAAGGGCTCCACTGTTAGACACCAACAGCAGATTGAACACGTAAGTGTCCATGCATGCAAGTTTTAGCAAAGGCTGCAGATCACAGCAATAGTGATCAATCAAATTGGGTCCACAGAAAGGCAATTTCAAGGCCAGAATGATCTGAGTGATAGAATGTATAAAAGACCCTATCCAGGCAAAAATAATCAGGATGATACAGACCTGTCGCCTCATGATGGTTGGGTAATGCAAGGGCTTACAGATGGCCACATAGCGATCAACTGCCATGAGCACCAGTACAAAGATCTCCATGCCACCAAATAAATGTAGGGCAAAGACTTGAGTCAGGCACCCATTGTAAGATATGGTTTTTTTTGAAGAGAGAGCATCCACAATTAGTTTCGGGGCTATGGATGTTGAAAAGCAGAAATCGTCAAAGGACAAGTAGAATAAGAAGAAGTACATGGGGCTCCCAAGTGTCCGGCTGAACTTGATGGTCATAATAATCAGCAAATTGCCCACGACTGTTCCCACATAGAAAATAAAGAAGATAATGAACACCATTTTCTGTCTCACAGGGTCTTGTGTCAAACCTAACAGGATGAACTCAGTGACACTGTTATTTGGCTGCATTCTTTCAGTTGATAATGAGAAAGTGCAGGTTAAATATAGTTAATCTGCAAAGGAAAGAAAATTGAAATGAAGACTATATTTGGCGGTCAAATAAATCTGCTTGATTGTGAAAATGCCATTTGCCAATGGGTATGCACTCCCCTACTCTTTATATTTTTTAAATAAAGTAGTAATTATAAATTTTATCTATTACCCAATAATTTATGGATACAATTTAAATATGTACATAAGAAAAACTAATGATTCTTCAAGTATGAATGAAGAATAATGGGAAATAATTTCAAAGGAAACCTGTCTTATAATAAAGAATTAACTATGTGAAAAGATGTTCAGTTTCACTTACAGTTAAACATATCAGATTACCAAAGTGATTTTTTTGAGGAATGTGTTTTAACAGGTACTGCTGAAAATTGTGGCGAAAACAATTATTCCCATACAATTTTGCTAGTTTTCATGGATACAGTCTCTTAGGGAGTGAATTTAAAATTGACTCTATTACACTTTCACTAGACCTAAGTCTAGATCTAGTGAATCCATGCAGATATTTCATTCACAGGTACAAAAACAATTGCTGAATACTTTCCATGGTTTCAAAGGAAAGAAGCAGCTTCAGTACCCATCATAGGGAGCTGAATAAATCCATCATGGGACTTTATGCCATCACTGGTGAATATGAAATAGATACAAATGCAGTGACTGGTTTCTGCAATTTGCTGTAAAGTGAAAGAGATCAGAATTATTTGCTTAGGATGGTAATATTTCCATTCACATCAGGATAATACACATTACATACATACAAATCATATAAGTTAGTTGTGTTTAGTAGATTTCCCAAAAATAGAATGATATTCATAATCTCAGGGTTGGGGAGATTGTATTTTGGTATTATAATTAGGATAAATTATTTTATAAAATAGTCCCTTAAGTAAAATTTGAAAATATATCATAATTAAGCTGCTTTAAAATGAAAGCTTTAAAAACTCATCTTAGAAGATGATCTGTTTTTTTACACTGTCATAAAACTGATTCATAGCAACTTCTGATGTAGGCTGGAGAGATAATTAAATTCTTAGAGCAACATTAAAGTCTAGGGGTTTGAGTTGGATGATAAGTCAACTACTGAGGCAATTCAAGAGCTCAATTCTCTTTACCACATCATACCTGCCACACTGCCATCACCTATAGGTTTACTTGCAGACTTATAAATTTTGCACATATGCTGTTTGTGAAAACTTCAGCAAATAGGAGTGAAAATTGAATGAAGTCCCTGACAATTACATGTTATAAAAATATGTGTTTCTATCCATTGACAGAGATACAAACAGATATATTTGTATGGCTTACATGCTTTGTATATAATTTATTTAAACATAAGTTAAATATATTAATTTACGTTATATTATTTCCCATTAATATATATAACATAGAGCATACAACATATAACATACAACACAGTATGAATGTGTATATAGAGAGAGGAATAATACATACACAAATGATATAGATAAGAACAACACAGGGAAGGCAATTTTTATCTGCCCACTGCTTAATTTAAACAACTAGAAAAAGGTAGGTGTTGAATAATAAGTATGGATTGAGTGAATGAAATGATACTTTCCCATGGATAAAATTTAATAGTCTTTGGCATTTACTATGTTCAGTTAGCATTGAGATGGGAAGCCAGCTCCTTACGACATCCACATAAAATCATGACCTCCACAGACCCTTTCCTAGGACACGCAAGCATGCTATTTCTGTTTACCTTTCACACATCCATCTACCAATGGAACTTACCTGGCAGTGGCTATTCTTATCAGGAACTTCTGTGCTTGCCATTTGTCTCCATATCCTCAGTTTAGACTGACAGCACTTCTAGAAAATCCTCAAGCTTTCTATTGATCAGATTTATTTTCTCCAAGTGTGACATGCAACTATGCTAACCCCAACACAAATCGTGTATCCATTTTAGTAAGAAGTTCTGATGATGATGATAAGTTAACCATTTTTTCCCCAAGGTAATCTGGAAAGTTTTTACTCAAATGAAAATTTCAAAGGTGCTTCTAATATCATGCCTGGATATCTGGGACCAAGACCACTTTGATTTCATGAAGTTTAGGGCTCATCTGCATACCAGCAGTCAGGCTAAGATTATCCCAGATTCCTCAGATACTTTCTGAAATCCACTCTCGCTTAGGATTTTGACTGGGAAATGCTTCTTTTTTGCCTTCCCTTAAGGAATATTTAAACATGAATGATGAATAAAACAGGAGTCTGGGGAAGGTCATTACCTGAAGTGTCCCTTTCCTTCTAATTAAGAAGCATGAGCCACATGTAATAAAGAACTTAATCTTTAATTTGTCTTATTATATTATAAAAAATCATGACCTATTATTGCAATTAGAGATGTTGATATGAATCATAAATGACATCCTTTGACTAAAATAAAAACTGATGGTCATCTAAGACCAGGTCTTCATTTCTAATACTATTTGCCAATATGACATGGATTCTTTAAAAAAAAAATCACTGATTTTAGATCAGGAAAAAATATAATAATGAACTGGAGAATCTTACAGGGCTGGCAAGGAAGTACTAACACACACACACACGCACACACACACAGACATACACACTCACTCACATACTCCACAGTGATGAGGATATTCCAAAAAGACATAGGATTAAATTGAAAGAACTCTTAATATCCAAAAACAGAAGAAAAATTTTAAGCAGCCATATAAACAATATTCACTTGAAATATAGCCCAGTGAGACAATAATATATAAACAATTGAATTACTAAATAGAGGAGAGTAGACAAAATATTTCAAATGATTTATGTGGGTACATTGCCCTCAACGTTTTCCTTTTAAGTATGGACTGTACCTAGGGATTTCTTTCAAAGTATTCCTCTTTCTCAGTGATATGTAATATCATCAAATCCCAAGAAAAGCCAGGGAAACTGTCACTATGAAATTTCAACTTGGTTGTAAGGATCAAGCACTCCAGATAGTGAAGTAACTTATGTCTTTGCTAATTGATTCAGGGGGCTGAGGAATTCGAAGTGGTCAGGCAGCAGCCTTAACTCCTAACTCTCAGTATGATAGAATACTCTCGTGTCTCCTAGGATAAATATTTCTCTCTGGAACTCAGCTTTCTAAACAAGCAGAATATAAGTTCATGGGAATAAGAGGCAAAGAATGTTCAAAATGAAATAGTAAGGGTAGTAGTGAGTGGTGCCACTTCCACTTCTACCCTTTAAAGACCCATTAAATTTGGCTATGGGAGAAAGCAGTTTCAAATAAATGCTGATTTGGAGCACACATTGGATTTTTTGCCTAGCCTGGTAAGTTATTATCGCCTAGCTCGTCCTGTAACTCACTCTTCAAAAGGTCAGTCTACCATTTTGTCAGACCAAGTGCTTTAGGATGATGAGAAATATGGTAAGATCAATTAATTCCATAACTAATGGTTTACTGTTGCTCTTCATGTTATAATTCAAATTTTATTGATCTGACACTCATTTATAGAAGTATATAGCTTTGAGAATACAACTTCACACCTCAGTGTGCACATGCTTCACATACTCAACCAAAGGTCCAGTGGCAATACTCTATCACAGTGACCACTTCCTCTCTCTACCTCCCCTCTGGTAAACACTATGTTTAGCAGAAGCTACGTTATTTTGTTGTGTTTTTGCCTGGTAGTTTTCTTTGGTGATTTATGTTTGAAAACTGTGTGAATCCATCCAATAATTTTCTTTCACGTTATGACTTATTCCGCTTAGTATAATCACCTCAAGATCTATACATTTGTCCCAAAATACACTATTTTATCTTTTTGAAAATGATTTCTTAAAAAGATTTATTTATTTATGCATACAAGAGCTGGGGTGTAGGCCAGAGGTGTGGGAGTGGTGAGAGGATTCACCAGAGACCAGGTGGAGAACAGAACAGGCAGACTGATTGAAATACACTGCTGAGGGGAGCAGTGGGCGAGGCCGGAGAGGATTGCTGCGCCATGTGGGAAGCTCCCTGGCTGGGAATCGAACTAGTGCTGTTGTGGCTTCAAATTGCTTCATAGGCTGAGACTTAATCCCTTGCGCCATCAGGGAGGCCCTATTTTATCTTTTTAAATAACTTTCCCAATAACCACTGAGGTTATATCACAGTTTTTTTTTTTCCTTTTTTTTTTAAATCTACTTGGCTGTTGATAGGGATAGATTAATTCCTGTCTTGGCTATTGTGAATAATGCTGTTATGAACATAAGGATGCATATAATTTTCATGCTCTTTGAGTAAATACCCAGAAATGCGAATGCTGAATTACATGGTATTTCCATTTTTTATCTGCAAAAATCTCCATACCATTTTCACCATAGATGGTATCTATTTATACTCCTAAAAACAGACTGTGCAAAGATATTTGCATTCAAACATCTGACCAGGGGCTATTTTACAAAACATATAAGGAACTCATATAAGTCAACAACAACAACAAAAATAGAACCCAATATAAATATGGGCAAAAGTCCTATTAATAGACACTTCTACAAAAAAGACATACAGATGGCCCATAGACACATGAAAAAACATGTTCGACATCAATAAGAGAAATGCAAATCAAACCACCATGAGACATCATCTTGTCCTTGTGATAATGATCTAGATCATGAGGACTGGAACAGCAATATCAGTGAGGACACAGAGAAAAAGAACCCCTTTTGGAAATGCAGATTTCCAAATCCCCTATTGTTGGAAATGCAAATAATTTTATTTGAAGCACATTCCTTTATAAAAAAAAAATTCTGTGCGGAATACTTTGATGGTGGATCAGGCATTCAATATATGCATGGGTGGTAGTTTTGACAGAAACACTGCAAGCAGGGAAGGAAAATCCTTACCCAGAGTAGTATCTATGACATTAAGAACAAAATGCTACCCCTTCCATGAATGAAGAATTCCAGTGATAACTATCTGAACCAGGCTGAAATCCCCAGGGAATGGTGTCTTAGGGGACACAGCACTGTTTTCTACCACTGGTAGATTGGGTACTCAGTGGTGGTCAAAACCAGGAAAGTCTCAATGTATAGAATCCATGTTGTTGAGTTAAATGATAACCGTCAAACTACCGCCATGGTCACCTTGCTCAGAGGCCTATTGAAGACAATAGTGTCTAGAAAAAGAGTCTGACTAGCATCAACAAAGTGGGTCATCCTGTCCTCTTTATTAAAATCCATCTCTGGGCCTCCTTGGTGGCTCAGTGGTTAAGTGCTGTGCTGTGGAGCTCTCAGCAGCGGCGAGGCGAGTTCAATGCCCAGCTGGGGAGATTCCCACATGGCATGGCAGACTGCCTCTCCCGCTGCTCTCCTCAGCAGTGTATTTCTGTCGTTCTGCCTGTGCTGCTCCCCACTCTGTCTCTGGTGAACCTCTCGCCGCCCCACGCCTCTGGCCTGTACCCCAGCTTGTATGCATAAAAAATCTTAAAAAAAATAAAATCTGTCTCTGATACTCATTTGAAAATTTATGTTGAACATCCAGTTTACAGTTTTCTATGGTATAGAAAAGACATAATGAAATCTGAGGATGCCTGATCTGGTGTATTGTAAGCAGTAGAAGACCCTGGTTTTGTGATCAGGCCCACAGGGGAATATAATATCATCTGGGTTCTAGGACACAGTGGAAACGAAGATGCACAATGCAAAATAGGGACATATTATTAAATAGAATAAAATACAATTTCAGAGGACCTTTCAAGGACTCATGGGAAACATCTGCTATGAATTAAGGACTATGTTTTACTCAGCTTGTTCTCTTTAGAATCTACTCACAGAAACAAAACATAAGATAAATAAATATGATTATGCATTTTGACACTTTCCAATTCTAAACAATACTATAATACTAGACAATGTCCAGTAATACAAAATATTTTATAATCAGATGATTAAAAGTTTTACATACAGTGATAGTTATTATGCAGCATGATAAAAATCAGCCTTTGGGAAATTTTCCCAGGGAAGCAGAGTTTTAAAAAATCCATGACATTTCATCAAGTTAAATATTTCAACAGATTGAATCACTCATATGATAACCCTCAGGAGATCAAGAAAAAAAGTAAACCCCAAGCCATCTATGTGACTGTTAGGGTATTGGTTTCATTTCTCAAATTTTAACTACACATATTGGCTCCTGTAAAATGCCTAGGGGATATTATCCCTCTGGTCCTTCCCGTGTCTTTTAATTCAAGATATTTTCAAAAATTCTTTCCTTAAAAGAGCTTTTGGATGGAAGATTCACGGGAGAGTGAGAGGCTTTCGAGAACTGTTTGCTGTGCATTAGTACAACTGTGGAATAAAAGAAAAGGAACGAACCTGAAGGATCGTTTTTAAGTTTCAAGAGATGCAAAATCTTAAATCTTAAAGAAGTGAGCATTATAATTATTGTACATGGAGAGAAAATAATTGAAATTTGAATAGTGATTATCTTATATAAAATTTTGATCTTCATAAATTCAAACTTTTAAATTTAAGTTCTTCTTGTTCATTTTCAAGAGAAGGCATTCAAGAAAATCTGGATGATAATTTATGGGCAAATTGAGAGATTTAAAATTTTTCTTACATTTGTGAGATGCAATTAAGAGTAATGAAAAATACTACAAGAATTCAAATAATACAGAAAATGTTTGACACAGATTTTGCTTTAGTGTTTGTGTGACCTCGGGTTCTAGCTTCTTTGTCTGCAAAGCAGAGACAAAAATACAGTCATACATGCTTCATCAGTTATAGTGAAATGAAATGGCTGGTACATGAAACAGTAAAAGATACTAGACTATATTATTATTCAGTTTGTGTTATTGAAACATTTTATTTAAGTATAACATATACCTAAGCTCATACTTTTAATTTCACAAATGTTCTTTATTATAAATGTGGTAGTTAAACAGAATGGTCATTAAGTTGTCATGAATGATGGATTTTTACACAAACCATATCACTTCATGTTCTCCATCTCATTTCCCAATAACCTTGCTAAATGTAGTATAGTTTTTCAAATGAAATTGCAGTTGACATGTCTTGTAACATATCTTCACAAAAGTTTTCCTTAAATAATTAAAATTTTTAAAGGTTTATTTTTATTTATTTATGCTTACAAAAACTGGGGGGTGGGCCAGAGGTGCTAGGAGTGAGGGGATTCACCAGATACAGAGTGGGGACCAGAACAGGTGGATTTACTGAAATATACTGCTGAGGGGAGCAGCAGGCGAGACAGGAAAGGTCTGCTGCTCCGTGTGGGTTAGCTCCTTGGCCAGGGATGGAAATCATGCTGTCAGTGCTTGATAGAGCTGAGACTAACCCTTGTGCCACCAGGGAGGCCCCAAGAATTTCAATTTATAAAGAAGAATTTTGGGGAAGAAACTAAAAAGGTATGTAAAAAGATGGACTCCAGATGCTTTATTCTAAATTCTTTATACACTTAAGCATATCTATGGCTGTTGTGTTTATGAGTGGTGTGTGTGAGTGTGAGAGGGAGGGAGAGGGGGAGAGAGGGAGAGAGAGAGAGAGAGAGAGAGAGAGAGAGAGAGAGAGAGAGAGAGAGAGAGAGAGAGAGAGGAGTTAGAGAAAGAGAGGGAGAGAAGAAAGCAAGAAGTACAGGTTTGTTTTAATTTTTATGTGTATGGATTAAACAAAGACCAAAAAAGTCTTTGATTTAAGAATGAAATGGGCTATTTCTGCCCAGGTAGGGTCTCAGAGGATTCTACAGGCACTGCTTTGAAGGATACTCTTCCATTTGTTCCTGTGTTTTGCTAAATGATGTCTAATTATTATAAATTGAGAGGATTGAATCAAATGCTAAGAAATGCTGAGGTCTGAAACATTCTAAACCAAGTTTTATTTTCTGTATTTACTTGTCAGTTTTTTTAATACAATTTTAATGAAGTTATTCTTAGATTTCCTTATGTATTTTTCTTTATTTTAAAGATTTATTTATTTATGTATACAAGCTGGGGTACAGACCAGAAGTGTGGGGTGGCGAGAGGGTTCACCAGAGACAGAGTGGGGAACAGAACAGGCAGATCAATGGAAACATACTGGTGAGGGGAGCAGCGGGCGTGGCAGGAGAGGTCTGCCGCACCATGGAGGAATCTCCCTGGCCGGGTGTTGAACTTATGTTGCCACTGCCCACAGCTCCACAGCTCCACAGCAACACAGTGCAGCGCCTAACCGCTACGCCACTGGGGAGCCCGATTCCCTTATTTCTTTTAACTGATTCATCCACATTAAAAGAAAAGACTATATCTGGATGCTCCAGTATCTTTCCTAAAGTCTATTTTGAAACCACAATAAACTTATAACAACACACATGATTTTTTCCTCTTTATATGTAATGCATATCTAATATAAATTCTTTAATTCATTACCTTGTTCTTAATGTAAAATATACCAATAAACACTGAAAATTCTGGAATCTATATTCTTATGCAACAGTTGTTCTCTGATCATTTTGAGTGATAGTTTTGTGAGTTGGAAAAGTTAGAATCATAAGTCCTTATCCTGCATATATTTCTCACAGGTTTTATTTATTTTGCTCTGGATGTAGGAAAGTTGATCCACAGTTATTCTCACTTAGCAGTTGAAGAAGGAGACTCAGGTAGAATGAGTTGCTCAGTGCTAGCATCAATTGTTTTAACAGGATCAGTGACTGGATGGTCATCTGCGCAACCAATGGTCAGGGGTCATCCTGTACTGGACACATCTCCCTCAATGAAACCCTTGAAAAAATCACTGCAACAGTCTTCAGGAAACCATGGTTTTGCTGAGAAAGAGCCTTAATTTATTTTCACTTCAAGAACAAATGTTTAATTCCATTAAAAATACATAGTGCTTATGTGTGGCTAAGGCTTTATACATAAGCTGTATGTAGCATAAGTCAAGAGTCTTGATTCAAGCTATACAGGCAGAGAAGATGTAAGTTGCCAATCTTATACAGACAGAAAACCTCTGGCAATTCATTCGGTCAGTAGACAATGAGGCACAGTCGTCAGGGCATTGAAATGGTCTTGGATATAGTATATATCTAGGTTTTACTTAACATCATCATGATTTGGGTACAACTGATAGCATCATCCATTTTTCTGTTTCTCCGTAATGTAAAATGAATACCACAACAGTAACTGTTGGGTTGCTGTGAGTTGAAGACATACAAGATGTTTGGAAAATTCACAGAAACATAATATGCTCTCATTCAATAGTATCTGTTTAAAAATGATGGCCTTACTGTAAAAAGGCCATAAAACATTAGGCTGTAATAAATACCATATGGACATAAGATTTCAATGTATAAATTGTTCCAAAACTCAAAATTATGAAGATGCTTATGTTCTGTATCATTTCAGATGAAGTGAATTTCTATTCTATACTCTGGAATCACCTTACCTCATGGAAAATCAGAACAATGTCACAGAATTTATTTTCATGGGGCTGTGGGAAAATAAGCAAATAGAGCTCTTTTTCCTGTTTCTGTTCCTGCTCTGTTATCTGGCTGTCTTGATGGGGAACTTTGTCATCCTCGTCACAATCACCTGCAGCCATCTAATCCAACAGCCCATGTACTACTTCCTCTGCCACCTTTCCCTCATGGACCTCTGCTACACCTCCACCATAATTCCCAGGCTAATCCGGGACCTCGCTGCAGCAAGAAAAAACATTTCCTACAGCAACTGCATGACCCAGCTCTTCACTGCCCACTTGTTGGCAGCTGTTGAAATATTCATCTTGGTGTCCATGGCTCTTGACCGCTACGTGGCCATAGTCAAGCCCCTGCACTACATGGTCATCATGAACCGGCACAGGTGTAACCTGTTGGTCGCCATGGCCTGGGTGGTGGGTTTTTGGCACTCTGTGGCTCTCCTGCTTGTGATTCTCCATTTGCCTTTCTGTGGCCCCAATCAGATAGATCACTACCTATGTGACGTGAAGCCTCTGCTAAAATTGGTGTGCAAAGATATTCGTGTTGTTAATATCTTAATGATTGCAAATTCAGGGGTGGTGGTGGTTGTGGTTTTCCTGGTCCTAGTAGTTTCTTACATCCTCATCCTATATAATCTGAGGACACACTCCTCCGCAGGGCGGCGCAAAGCTCTCTCGACCTGTAGTTCTCATGTAATGGTGGTGGTTTTATTCTTTGTGCCCTGTATCTATATTTATGTTCTACCTGCAGGGAGTGAGAACAAGGATAAGG
>PVIJ01007093.1:0-85685 GCA_004024925.1 Scalopus aquaticus | reverse complement strand
AGCCAGAAAGAAAAAGAAAAATATCGAATGGTTTCATTTATAACAGGACTATAGGGAGGCCGGGTGGGAGAGAGACACTCAGCGGTGGGGGCGGGGGGGGGAGGGGAGGATAAGGGCACAAAATGGAAGAGAGGAGAATACAGGGGACCATGGAGATGGATCACGGGTGAATTGGTGGTGGGCTGCCCAAGGGGAATACAAAATGTAAAAGACACAAATAACAATAAAAAAAAATGGAAAAAAATAAAA
Organism: Scalopus aquaticus; assembly: GCA_004024925.1. Classification (NCBI taxonomy): domain Eukaryota; kingdom Metazoa; phylum Chordata; class Mammalia; order Eulipotyphla; family Talpidae; genus Scalopus; species Scalopus aquaticus. The sequence continues at coordinate 85,436 of PVIJ01007093.1, read as the reverse complement.
AATAAAAAAATAAAATCCAAGGATGCTGGGCACATTCTGTGCGCAGATGAGAAAAAAAAAAATTTTTCCTTCCTGCTGGAAGATGTGGCTTCATAGTTTATATTTGAAACTTTATGTGTAATTTCATTATGCAGAATTGACCACCCAAAAAAAAGGCATAGGCATTAATTATGTAATTTTGTTTTTATGTTTTTAACTTAAAATGAAAGCCCTCAGGCAGCAATTACATGTTCCAAAGATGTGTTGAGGAAACTAACAGTGCAACGCCTGTCCATCAGATGTGACAAAGAGGAGCCCCCAGTTTCCGGAATAAGTCTCTTTGATGGATACTAGAACTTTCTGACCACTACTTGGACTGGAGCTCTGAAATGGCTTCAGAAAGCTGGAGTATGCTGCAGCGAGAAAACGAAAAGTCAGCTAAGCAACAACCGACTTTGTATATGAATCATCTTGTTGTGGCTGTTATTTCTAGGACACTAGAAACACTGTGGAGCTGTGTGGAATTTCCTAGAACACTCCACACAGCTCCGCACCCATGTTTCCGCCCGCCTGCTGGACGCCTCACTTCTGCAAACACTGAACATCTGCTGAGTTGGGCAGTGGCTGAGCTCCACCGACACCGAGGACATGAGGAGTTCCAAGGACACCACTCACGGGAGCCCAGGCAGAGGAGTAGACGTCCAGCGGGGCCCTCAGCTGTCAGTAAGTGGAGCCGCACACAGTGGGCAGATGCCAAGTCTCCTTTCCTTCTCTTCCTGACCTGCTCCTTCCCTCCTCAGCCTTCTCATTGGCAAAACTATCCCTTTGATCACCCACAGTTGATCTCAAGCTCATCACTGACACCACCACCACACCAACACACACACACACACACACACACACACACACACACACACACACACACACCTCATCAGGCACAAAGGCCTGTGATTCCCATCTACGTCAGCGCTCCCTCCCAACCCATCCGTCTACACCGGGCCTTCCCCATACACACAGTACATAAAAATTGATGAAACACGTGATGTATTTAGGAGTACGTAGCCCCTCTCCTTGCTAAAGCCAAAGATAGGCTGCCCCAGTAGATGCCTTAGTGGTGTGCTGATTATTTTGAACTGAAAGAAATTAAGAGACAGAAGATCAAAGAATAATGCTGTTTGCCTAATTATCTCCCTAAAGTCAGGAAATAAATCTTCTGTGGTGGCCTGGGAGGTGAGGGACAGCTTATCTCCCCAGACTAGAGCTTGCAAGATCTGTTTTCAATGTGTATGTAGATAAACCCTGCAAAATTCCATTTTCTTTAAACTGCAAAGTTCTTTGTTCTGTCTTTGCCTCTTAAATTTATTACCCTCCTTTCTAGAGACAATATAATCTCACTGGATAGAGTAGATGATAGATTCCATTGTTAGATGTGTGGTCCTCTATGTGCACCTAATTAAAGTTTGCCTTTTCTCTTGCTCATCTCTCTTATGTCAATTTAATTGTTTTCTATCCTTACAGACCTAGAAGGGTAGAGGAAGATTAACTTCCCCTCGAACAATCTTCTACTTGGATTCCCCAGGCAGCATGGCCTTGTACAAACCATTTCCATTTTATCAGGGAACTTTTCCAAGCACTGTCATTCCCATGGGAGTGTTTCTCTGCCATTACTCAAGTTATTGTGGGTATTTCAGTCTTCAAGATTATTTTTATGTCCTTCAGACTTTAAGGAAGCTTCCATTAATAATATCGGATAGTAAGGTGGTCAATTCCCTCATGTGGGGATTCTCCAGCCCAAAGTCCCAGCAGTAGTCTCTGGAGGCTCTTCTCATAAACCCCAGGTAAGGCACGTACCCCACACACTGCAGAGAACTTGTCCCTACCGACACTCTAGCTTCCACTCCACTGTGTGACTCCGGCAGTCTCACAAGAGCATGTTCAATTAATATTGCTTACAGGAAAGAAAAGATATTGCTTAAAGGGCAGATTATATGCCTCTATTTTATAATAGTAGGTAGAGGAAATATTCCCCAGTCTGATACAATTTCCATCCCCAATACCATCAAAGTAAATACACAAGCACTTCATATAAAACCTGTTCAAGCATGTTGCCGCAAACCCATCAACCTTTACATTCATAACTGTAGTCTCCAGCATGACCGCAGGAGCAGGTGATCTTTATCTCAATTAATTGGCACAACTACTGCCCCAAGCAGTTTCTGTTCAGGTTTCTCATTATAATTTTTGCTTTCCAGCTTTTTTAACGCCCTCAAACAGGGGTTGAAAGAGAGAAATTATTTGAGGTCCTTTAATATCGGGGTCCCTTTTGGCTGCTCAACCTTTGGTAGTACTGTATTACAGCCTTTGTTTTAACCCCATCAATGTCCATTTTCAGCCTCTGGCATGAGTCCTATAAGTATCCCCTTAGGTCCTCCCCCTTCTCTTGTTAACTAACCTAATGTTTTTATTAGTATCTGTAAGAGTCATAGGGAAGAAAGGGTGATGAGAAAGGAAATTCAATAAGGCTTCCCAAACTATCTTTTGGTATAGCAACAAGGTTATAGGGAGTGCCAGTAGGAAAGGGATCCCCTAAACCACAGCATTTACTATGATCTGGGTTTTAAGCATATTCACAAGTGAATATCCTGGTCTTCATAGAGTCAGTCTAAATGGTTTACAGATGAAGCATATCAGCTGCTTCACCTGAGTTATTTCTCTTGGTATTTAAAAGTTAATAGTCTCTTCAGAGTGGAAAGTCAATTCACACAGGAAAGTAGTTAAGTGTGGATACTCAGGAATTAGTTATTACCAGAAATAACCTTTTTGTCAGAAAAACCTAACTATAGACTCGGGCAAACACCTAAATACAAGTCATCTGGGATTTGTCATGATGAGCCACCCGCTCCTGGTCCTGTAAGAAACCTCCTCACTTGAAGTGCCCTATGCCACTCCTTGGCTCAAGATATATACCCTCATTTCATCTCATTGGCGTTGGGATCCGCGTGTCATATCAATTCCCACACATATGTGATGACCTGTTTCATTTTTCCTCCTAATCTCTCTGGTGTTACTTGGATTGCTTGACCAGCTGAGAAGAACCCAGAGGAGTAGGAGGAAATTTCCCCTCCTCTCCATCAGGGTGATAAAAATGTTCTGAAATTAGATAGAAATGGTGGTCACAAAACCTTGTGAATGTACCAGATGCCACTGAATGGGTACAACTTGAAATGGTGAAAAAGAATGCTTCTTGCTTCTGTTAGAATAAACCAAGATAAACACCATTTTTATAAAATCTACAAAGCTGTAGAACACTCATTAACCTCAAATGCACTTTCTTCTTATGAGAGCAAATTAAATGTAACTAAGCAGTATTTATGAAAAAGAGTTTGAATCAAATACTAATCTCAAAAGAACCTTCCGAAAGTATTCAAAAGTACTTAAAAGTCCTCAAACTTCATAGATGTCAGAATTTCTCTTCCTGGAAGTTCAAAGCAATTACAGTGAATCAAAGCAGTGTATGTGAGTCCATAATCACACAGGTATTCAAAAAATAACCTTCTTGCTGCTAGTCAAATCAAAGTAATATGAATCCAGGCAGTATTTGGAAAAAAAACAACAATTAAGCAGTCTATATAAAGAAACTCAGTATCATATATATCATATATATTTTTTTAAAGATTTATTTATGCATACAAGAACTGGGGTGTAGGCCAGAGGTATGGGGTGGTGAGAGGATTCACCAGAGACAGAGTGGGGAGCAGAACAGGCAGATCAACTGAAATACACTGCTGAGGGGAGCAGCAGGCGAGGCAGGAGCGGTCTGCTGCACCAGGTGGGAATCTTCCTAGTCTGGTCGGGGATCGAACTCATGCTGCAGTGGCTACGGTTAGCTTCATAGGCTGAGACTTAACCCATTGCGTCACCAGGGAGGCCCTATATTATACTTTTTAAAGAAGCGGTGTTTGTAAATACAGTCTCAGTCATTCAACTCAATTTTGAATGATATAATAAGATATTTCTGGTTAGAATAAACTGAGATTTACATTAACTATATCCAAACAACCCAAACGAGAAACACGCACTCATCAAAAGTTAACTTTCATACTGTGTCCCAAAACTTATTATGACATTTGTAAAAATGAATCAAATATTGTTCTTAAGTTTCAAAGGTAGTCAAAAGCATGCCAAAGATTGCTTATTGAGGTATGGAGGAATGCTAATGAACCAGAGCAGGCTTTGTGTCAACAACTCCATAATCACACACTATTTTAAAAGAGCCTTTTTATTGAGAGTTAAGGCAAACTGACACTCTGTGAGTACTTGTAAAATCAGCGCAGAATCACTTATTATTCTAAACATTCAAAAGTACTCCAAAATACAAAAGTATTCAAAAACCTTTAAACTCTCTAGTCCTTTTTTCTTCTTGGAATCACAACTGCTAACTAGATAACCAGATAAAATAGTGGTAATTTGAGACACATGTATATTCTGGAGCTTCTCTTTTACATACTCTGGTTACTCTAGTTATGTCTAATTAGCTACTTACGTTGGGTGATTTCATTATCTCTTCTAGTCATTAGTCCTCCTCACTAGTATTATTAACAAGGTTTAAGCTATATTAAGAGGAATGTTGTATTCAGTGGTTCTTTGCTGACTCTGTAGCCTTGACTTTCACCTTGGACTTGAACAACACACAAACACACACACGTATTGATTTGATTTCTCTGGAGAAGCTTAATATAGGAAAAATGGTAGATTCTGAACTGCCATTATTTGAACAAACAGTTTGGTTTCATCTAAACATATCCTAACTCCCAATAAGCCATTTTGTTTGAATGTTCCTCAACCTGAATCTGAACTTTTGTTGAAAGTGTGATTTCCTGCCTGTTTTCCACTATACTAAACTCCATATAGATTTTATCTAAGTTACCACTGGAGTGAGAGGTATACACTGCCAATGGGAGTTAAATCCAGACTCAGCCTCTGAAGGAGGGAGTGTGGACTCAGCCTCTGGGGAAGGCTCTGGGAACTTAGTTCTGGGTCAAGAAGCAGAGACTTAAATTGTGTTGCAGAAAGTGGAATGTAGCCTCTGGGACAAGAAGTGATCTCTGCAGGCAAAACTGAGACCAAACCTCTGAAAGGAGAAGTGTGGACTAGCCGCTGGGCCATTAATGGGGACTTAACCTCTGCATGGAAAAGTGGGGTCTTAGCTTCTGAAATGGGTGATGCGGGCTTAGCTTCTGGACAGCACAGGTTTAATGACAGTTAAGGAATTATCCCTGTTGACACAGGTCACCAAGCATAGGTCACTCTGAGCACATACCTTTTGCCCACATCTAAAACCTAGATGAAGTATAGGACACGATTCCTCGAAGATAAGAAATGATTAACAGGGCTGATTATGAGCAGTGGAGACCAGAAACAGCCAGCACATTCTTGAAGGCTCCTCCCACACTAATAGCTCTGTATAACTTCACCTCACAGTCCTCTGGAGGACGCGGTTTCTTTGGAAACGGCAGTTTCACTGTCCCCTTTTTATTTTTTTATTTTTTGGTATTTATTTATATATATTTTACATCAATGCAAAAATGAACTCAAAGTAGATAAAAGACTGGAACATAAGACCTGAAACCATTAAATATATAGAAGAAAATATAGGTAAAACACTACATGACGTACATATCAGTAACGTCTTTAAAGACTCACTGTCTCCTCTTCATGTCACAAGGAAATAAACACCTGTCCTGTGGCTCCATTTTGATGGAGTCTTTGATTCAACCCATGTTGAATGGACCAAGAGAATGGACCCATTGAGTTCATTACAGAACCAAGATCTGGACTTGGCCTCTGGAGAGACAGTTGGTGGTGGTCTCAGTAAACCACTTTTGGGGTAGGGAAGAGGACCTTTGTGCCTGGCCTGAGGCACTCTCCTGGCCAGTGAGGGAAGCAGGAAACTTTGAGATAAGTGTGTGTTTCTGAGCTTACTTACACATGTAAAGTTTACAAAGTACCTAGACGCTTACAAGATTTGTTTGAAATGAGTGATTTAGAGCTTGATTCCATGTAACTCTCACACTCTAAATTACCCTAAAAAGGCCTTTTGGAGAAAGCTTGAGTCTGTACTTGATTTAATGTCAACTGTTGCATATGAATTATCTCAAAGGAGCAATAAGAAGTTGCAGTTGAAATAATGAGTGATTTTGAGTTTGATTTCATCTAAAACATTTAGCATTCTATAGTTACTCTAATTTCTTATAACAAGGTAGATTAGGGAATAATGATATATTCCCTAATACTCTATCTAAATTAGTTCTAACTCACTTCTGGTCTTTCACACATTTAGACATTTCCTTAGAGGGGAATGTCTAATTTTAAGCTTCTCTACAGACTGCTTGTTTATAGAATACTGTTTGCTTATACATATAGCTTAGTGTCTTCATTTTCACTAACTGAGCATAATAAGATACTTCTGATTTACCTTACACATAAATGTGTAATGTTGTCAACACTGTTTTTACTTAACCTGTTTAATCTGCTCTAAGCTGCACTAAGATAGCATATTTGAGGTAACTGTGTTGATGGGCTAATTTGCACATAAAAATTTATATACCACTTTAATGCTCACATATTTTATCTTAAATGAATGATTTTGGGCATGATTTTATGTAGATGAAACCTGTTCTAATTTCCCAGAGGACATTAGGTTTAGGAATACTACTTTGCTCAATTTGCAATAAGATATTTAGTTTGAGATGTGTCTTTCTGAGCTAATGTGCACTAGCTTGCAGTAAGTCGATACAGCTTAGCTTTAATTTTAACATAAACTGCTTAGTTACATTTAGTTTTACTCCGACTCATAAACACAAGTCACTTGTACCACAAAACATAGTTCTGCCCGTTTGATCCAACTTCCTGTAAGAGCCTGTTCTGTGTTTTTATTCACAACCATAGCCATTACTGTTTCAGATTCTTCTTGTTTTCATGGGAATTTTAAGGAAAATATGTCCAGGAAATTAGATTTCTTTGGGAATACCTGGCCCATAAAATTTCAGCCAAAATAAATAGCCATCGACTAAAGTATCTAATGTTAATTTTGATTTCTGCTAATGCCAATTATTCTATTATTTTGAGAAAGTCTAATGTTGAGAATAAATAAATAAAATTAAGCTTAAAGTTACTTGAAATCAAAGCTCTCAATCTCTTTTAAATTCTACTGCTTAGGGGGCCTCCCTGGTGGCGCAAGGGGTTAAGTCTCAGCACTGTGAAGCTATCTGCAGCCACTGCAACACGAGTTCGATCCCCGGCCAGGGAGCTTTCCACGTGGCACGGAAGAACTCTCCTATCTCGCCTGCTGCTCCCCTCAGAGGTGTATTTCAGTAATCTGCCTGTTCTGCTCCCTAATCTGTCTTTGATGAATCCTCTCACCACCACCACCACCCCCGCCACACTTCTGGCCTACACCCCCCCCCACACACACACCTCTGGCCTACACCCCTTTTTAAAAAATAAATAAATAAATTATACTGCTCAGATGCATCTGAAATTGCTCTAACTCACAACAAATGCTTCTATTAGGAAAGAATGTGTGATTTTGAGCCTGGCTGCTGCATCCTGTGGGCTGTGTAGGACGTGCCCAGGCAGACCTCTGGATCTGTCTAACTTATAACTGGCGGGAATGGTTGGTTCCCTGCCCTCGGAGTAATGGTCCTTCAGGCCCCAAATACCTGGGTGTGGGTCCCCCTTCCTAAGAACCAGAAATGGCAGAGACAATGCAAGCAGCTCCTTGCAAAGAAGACTCCTCTGGCCCCTTCAGCTCAGTACTAAGGAAAAAAGTCAAGGAGCCACAACCCTGCCCAAAAGAGCCTTAAAAATATCCAAAAACGAACCCCAAAGCCCACTGGACACATGCCATGTCCAGGTCTCTGTGGCCAATCTGCTGCCCTGCACCGCAGGCTAAGCCAGCTGTGAACTCTTGGTGCAGGCTGGTGGGTGGAGGGCACTGGCCTGGTCACAGCGCCAGCTCATGTTATCCAGCCAGGGCGCTACCCGTCACTGGATCCTCTCCTTTGTGCTGGTTTACAACGTTCGGTGAGCGACACTGGATGTTTTGTAAGCAGATAGCCATAACTAATTATATATATATTTTTTTAATCAGAGAGATAAGTTAACAAGGTGGCTCAGGAAGCAGCCCCATGAACAAAGGGCTTTATGACAAAAGTACCACTGAATTCAGACACCCTGTGACTTCTGGTTGAAATTGCACATGCTCCTTTTGTTGTATTGGATTTTTTTAAAGAGTTATTTATTTATGCATACAAGCTGGGGTGTAAGCCAGAGAGGTGGGGTGGTGAGAGGATTCACCAGAGACAGAACAGAGCGCAGAACAGGCAGATCGACTGAAGTACACTGCTGAGGGGAGCAGCAGGCGAGGCAGGAGAGGTCTGCTGCGCCATGTGGGAAGCTCCCTGGCCGGGGATTGAACTCGTGCTGCAGTGGCTCTGGATAGCTTCGCTCAACCCGTTGCACCACCAGGGAGGTCCCTGTTGTTGTATTGCATTTTAAGGGTTTATTTTCTCTGACCAAGCAGCACCCATGAAAGAGAATAACTACAAATCTTACCATCCTTAACCCTAGCAATAGAAATGTTTTCCATCCTGATAAAATATTAGGAGCACACCACTCCATGGTATTACTCTTCAGAACATTGTTTGTGTTGCATGGAATGTCCAATAAATGTAGCTCCAGCATTAATTAGCTAAAGCCTGTGTGTTAAGGCAGAATACCAAGAAAAGCTAAAAGATGTGTTTTTGTGTCAACTGATTTTAGCACAAATGACATTATTTTTCTTAAAATTTGCACATGTTGTAAATGAAGAGATTTCACATTACAGACATGGTGACATTACCACAAAGCAAATGCAAATTTTGATGATACAAAGCAGAGAAGGAATATCCCCAGGTACTTGAGTGATCTCAGATCCCACCTGACAAATATTTGGCATGTGGTTTATTCTTCAGGATGAACTATTGACCTATCCCAGACTGCCTCCCTGAAAAGGCAGATTCCTCTCTCCTAACAGAAATTCTCACAATGGTCTAGAGCACGCCACCTCCTCATCCTCTGAAGAAATCTTCCTCCTGCCCCATGGGATGTCTTGTGTCTGGGTCCCTGGCACAGATGGCAACAATGCACCGAGAACTTCAGCCAGAATCAGACATTTCTCAAAGTGGTGAATTCAACCCAAATGGGCTTAGAAGCACCACAGGGAAGCAAGAAAGAATATGGACAGCATGTATTTTTTAAGTTAGTGGCCCTTTTATTGTGGGTGGGGGAAGACTAGCATGTACAACTTGAAGTGGATGGGATTTGTAATTGCTTGAACAACCATGTTGATGACTGTGCTGAAGTCCACAGCCACAATCAGCACTGCTGGCTCCGGCTCATGGTTTAGGAGGCTTCAAAGCAGAGAGTCTAAAGATGTTCCCTTGGGAAAGGTTTCTTTTTAAAGTGTGTGTGAATTGGGTCTCCCTGGTGCAACGGGTTAAGCGCTGCACTGTAGAGCTGTCTGTAGCTGCAGCTCAAGTTCGATGCCAGCCCGGAGAGAGTCCCACATGGCGCGGCAGATCTCTCCTGTCTCACCTGCTGCTCCCCTCAGCAGTGTGTCTCAGTAGATCTGCCTGTTCTGCTCCCCACTCTGTCTCTGGTGAATCCTCTAACCCCTTCCCGCCCCCCCCCCCCGCCCCCGCCACGTCTGGCCTACACCCCAGCTCTTGTATGCATAAAAAAATAAAACTTTTTAAAAAAAGATAATCAAATACATGGGAAGGGAGATTGGGCAGGTTTGAGTTCCACAGATCCACACAAGCAGGCCTCGTGTGTGGAGCCAGCCATGGGCGAATGAGAGCTCTGGGCACGTCTCCTGGTGCTTGTCAGACTTTCGTAAATAAGCACCAGAGTGAATTATCACAAAAGCCAGTGTGTATGACGGAAGAGCAGCTTCAAGAGGGAGTAGACTCTCCGTTCTGGAGCTTTGGGGCTCATGCCTGTGAAGACCTCAGGTCCTCTGTCGGAGGCAGACAGGAGAAGTCGGCGCCACCTGGAGGGAGGTGACATCAGTACAGGACAAGCAGCGGGAGCTGGGGCTGTGGTGACCCTCGAGACACCCAGGTGTGGCTATCCCTGCTATCCCTGCTATCCCTGCTATCCCTGCTATCCCTGTTCTGACAAGACTCTCCCCTGGCTGGGAAGGAAGCGACCCAAAGCCTGAGAAACATCATTTCAAAGTAGAAAAGCCAGTGTGGGTGGGCTCACGTGCCCAGTCGCAGCTTCTGGAGGAGCTGTTCCTAGATTCAGACTTGGGTTGGGCCCAGGTGGTTCCCTGCTGACTGGTAAGCAGAGTTTCTTGGCCTCAGAAGGGATCCTCTTATCCCCACATTCCAGATGAGGAAACAGAGACTCAGGAAGGATCAATAATGTGCGTGAGGTCATGCAGGATTGGGCCCTCTGATCTCCAAGCTCAGGTTCTGAATCATTTCCACATGCTGCCCTTGCTGGGTACCCAGAGAACCCTGTTAGGAACCTTTATTCCGAGACATATTCCAGAATATTAACCGGCCAGTGTGCTCAAGGTCACGAGTCCTGAGGGCAGCATCCTTCAGAGGTGTGCCCCTGGCAGAAAGGACAATGGGAGCAAAGGCAACGGGAAATAATCGTACCAGAAGCAGAGCAAGTTCTAACAGTGGGTTGAAATGGCTGCACTGAAATGGAGATTCACAAGGAGGGCAGAAGGTCAGAGCCTGCAGGCAGGAGAGAAACTAGTTACAGAACAGTTCATGTTGTCCATGGAGCTGGAGTGCCCTGTAACTAGCCAATTTCAGCCAAGTTCACGTTTCTTTGCTCTAAGCCCACTCCATTTAATTCTTTTGTTCTCAACTTGAAGAACCTGATGAGGCCCCCAGACAGGCCCCCCTCTTCTTGGAACACTGACCTTAAATCCATAAGATAAAAAATACTGGGATAGCAAGGGAAACCAATGATCCTGAACCAGGTGTCAAAACAGTTTTATAAATCTTTCCTATAATGACACAGGTGCTTCCTAACAACTAAATAACAACATCTAGCAGCAGGTCTATAACTACCACTATTTCAAAGCAGTGACAAACATAAATGATATTCTGAGATCTCCCCAACAGCTTAATGTGCTATGAAAATATCTATGGCTTCTACTAGAGACAGACAGCAGACATTTTTGTCTACATTCATAATAGAGGGAAACGCTAAACTGCAATTAAAGGCTAGGAAAGGTGGAGATGCAATGTCTGCCTGTCCTGCTCACAGACCCCTGAGATTCTACCCACGACTCTGACGAGTGGAGGGGATCCCAGGTTAGGAGTCCTCACTCTGAACACCTGGGTTGCCTTCCGGGGGGTCAACTTGCATGCCCAGTTAAGGTTTTCAATACAGTTTAAACTGCTTTTTGAAGCTGGGTGTGGACAGGTGACCAGAGCAGGGGCGGTTCATCCGAGCTGGCTCAGGATGTGGTATGCAGCATCCCAGGCCTGCTCAGTCCTGCTGACGCAAACGCCCAGCGTGAGTCCTGGGAATCTGCATTTTAAACAGAGCTCATGTGACAACCCACACAAACATCCTAGAGCGTACCTAGTGCCTGTCCCAAGCGAAGAGGCGAAGAGGCCTGGGATGCCCACCCACCTCCCTGGCTCACTGCCAGGAGATGAGCCGCAGCTCCTGGCCCTCCAGGGCCTCTCCGAGTAAGTGATGCCTGAAACATGAGGCCACACCACCTCTTCGCCAGGAAACCGGAGCGGAGGAGTGTGAGGCGGGATTGAAGGGCCGAGAACTCGCCACCTTGCCTCCTTCCCCAGTTCTCTCCCAAACTTTACCACCTCCACCTTGAACCTCAAATGATCCAAGGAGCCCTGTTGCCTCTGGGGCCCTGAAGGGAAACCAGACACCACGATGGGCGCAAAGCTCTGCCGGCAGAAGGTGTGTGTGGACCAGCAAGCATCCTGAGCCCCGGGGCCCAGCGGAGCCCTGCTGACCATGAGCCGCCAACCAAAGGGCCTGGGGCAGGAAGGTGAGTCCGTCCTGGTCTCCATGTGGGCCACCACAGGGGCTCCCCGGCAGCAGCAACAGACAGGGGCTGGCTTTGAGTCCCCGGCCTGCTCACTGAGCAGCCTCAGTCTGGTTACCAGCCTCTCCCCACCCCATCCACCAGGCTAAGGCAGCCATTGACCGCTCTCCGGCCATTGGAGGGATCACCCACCACGCCCGCAAAGTACACCCTGGGGTGATGTTTAACAACAGGGAGTGTCAGAGGCCAGCAGAGCCCACCAGGGTCTTTCAGCTTTTTGCTGTCTTGGTTAGAATCACCTTTCCTTAGCAATCCCCTTGGCTAGGCAGAGAAGTCTGTCTGTCTGGGGCAGTGGGTTGTGGGGATTTTCTGACCTCATGACTGTTCCAGGTATCAGGGAAGTATGAGGACCAGGCCCTGGAGCCCCAGCAGGATCAGTCTGAGGCAGCTGTAAACCAGCTGAGGGTTCCCACACTGAAATGGGGGTGGTGCAATGGCCACTGTTCATCCCATTCCACCTCTTTCAGCAGGAGGTGGCGTGAGAAGCCACATGCGGAGCAGCTCTTCTGGCACAGGTGAGAGGGGTGCCGTGCTCTGGGGGAACCTGCGGTGCCGCTCGGCCCTACTGCCCAGCCACCGTCCGGGGTTCTCCTTCAACCTCCTTCCCCCTTCCTTTCCTAGCAGTCACCAAGAGGCAAGCACCCTCCCGAGGCTGGCAGTTCAAACGGGTTGAGAAGGCCCGCCCCAGCCCTGGGTGTCAGGAGAGATGCCCAGAGTTAGTGACCTTTGAGTAGAGCCGGGGAAGCAGTGGACATTCACTAGCCTGGTGGGGTGGGGGGCGCTGGGGAGTACACTCCAGGCAGCTGGAAGGCTGAGGAACAAGGAGTCACACCCAGGTCACCTGACTCCAGGTGGGCAGCACCCTCAACTGGGATTGCTGGGAATGTGTCCACAGCTCTTCTGTGAGCCCGTGGGGACTTCACCCAGAGGGGGGCCACCTGCACCAGAAGACAGAGCAAGTGGCAGGCAGGAGAGAAGACTGCTGCTGCTGTTCTAAGGGCAGAAGCCACACCAGGGACGGGTGCCCCACACTTCAGGGCCAGAGACGCACTGTGGTCGGATGTGCTGTCTCCTCTTGTCAGCTTGTAGGTAAAGAAGCAGAATCTCAAGGGATGTTGTGCCTCTGGGCTTCCTAGGCGATCGCCTCTCACCCAGTTCAGGATAAGGAAGAAATTTCTCCTGACCCACCCCGCCTGGCAAGTGGTATATGGAAGGGCTGGTCCCAGGATCCACCTCATCACCTCCTCTGCCAAGCCCTTCCCTCTGGTTACTCACTGCTCCCCGCTGCGGGGGGCCAGGGTTCTTGGGGAGGCAGCTCCGTGGCAAGGGGAGGGGAGGGACTCAAGTGCCACCGTTCTGGGCAAGAAGGAGGAGCCATGGAACCACCGTTGTCTTGACATCCAGACACCCCCAGAGCTTCCCCTTGGCCACTGTCCTCCTTCCTACCCTGCCTGTGTCCCCACCTAGTCCTTACCTCCCTCTAAAAACAGGGGAGCCAGATTGAGAAAGTGTGCCCCAGGGTAGCCAGCTGAGAAACCCCTTCCTCAAGGAGGGCCAGCAGCACTCCTTGGTAACAGCTGTCTGTAGGGTACTGGGGTGTCCAGTCTGCTCCCCTTGCTGTCTTCCAGTGCCATCCCTGCTGCTCCCAATCTGGTTCCCCTCCACCCCAACTGAGGGTCCACCTTGTGAGGGTCCCTGCAGGCAAAGAGCCCCCTGAGTCATTTTGGAAATCATTTTGTCTAAAACACAAACCTTTTCTTACTGAAATGTTCCACACACACCCTTCCCCACTCCTTGCATTTCCCTTCCCCCTAGAAAAGAGGAAATGGGTCACAATTTTTACTTCAGGCATCCAAGAGCTCATGAGAAGTAGTGAAGTATTGGGAATCCATGAAATGAACTGAAACCCAATTACATAACAATTTCCATTTTAACTCTCCTCTGCAGTCTCCTCTGAAGAGAACTGCTCTCCTATGCCTGCAGAGAGGGGGAAAGTCAGAAGACAAAGTTCTTTCTCCACAATAATTACAACTGGTTATTATTCCCTGTTCATTGGAAAGGAATGCCAGGACCCCCTCCCTCCTGTATCACTTGGTAAATGTAGTCAATGTTAGGATGAGCAGTTAGAGGGCAAGTGCCCCCGGGGTTCCAGCTTCCCCCAAGCTGTCTGCCTCTCGGATTCCCTGACCAGCCAGGCTTGTGGACACCAGGAGACCGTTACGTGTGAGCGAACGCTCGCTGGGTTTGGAGCTCTTCCTAGTGCAACAGCTGCTTTCTAGCTCCTAAATTATGCATATGTGGAGCCCACTGAAGACTGTCCATGAAAGAAAAGCTGAAAAAGCAGCTTGTTTTCTGCATAGAAGAGGTTTAGAAGGGCAATTCTGGCTTGTCTTCGACTTTCTACATTGATTTTGCTCAGATGGAAAATGAGCTTACAACAGGAATTACCTTTGGGGAGAATTACAACCCCCAATTTATATCTACAATGTTTGATACAATTCAGTCCCCCAAAGAAAACCCCTTATTAGTTGATTGAGGAAACTCTAACATCTATTATAGAAAAGTATGTTCTTTCGTCTCCAAATATTTTGCTGTTTTCCAGCTCTCTTTCTGTTATAGATTGTAAGTTTAATTTCAAGGTGATTTGGGGATTCCCTAGTGGCCTAGGGGTTAAGTCTCAGCGCTATCATGGCTATGGATTGAGTTCGACTCCCAGCCAGGGAGCTGACCCACATGGCACAGCAGACCTCTCCTGTCTCACCCACTGCTCCCCTCAGCAGTGTATTTCAGTAAATCTGCCTGATCTGCTCCCTACTCTGCCTCCGGTGAATCCACTCACTTCCCGCACCTCTAGCCTACACCCCAGTTTTTTATGCAAAAAAAAAGTAATAATTTCATGGTGACCTAAAGCATATTTTGTATGATTTCTATTCTTTTAAATCTGTTAACATATTTTATGGGCCAGAATGTGGTGTAGCTTGGTGAATGTTCCATAATGAGCTCAAGAACGTGGATTCTGTGCTATTGGATGAAGTGTTCTATGAATATCATTTAGATCCAGTTGGTTGATGGTGAGGTTCAGTTCCACTAGCCATACTGATGACCTGCTTCCTGGATTTGTCAATTACTGATACTAAAGTATAGAGTCTCCATCTGCAATAGCTCTTTCTCCTCGAAGTTCCGTCAGTTTTTCCCTCAGGGATTTTGGTGCTCTGTTAGACACACACAGTAAGGATCTCTATATTTTCCTGGGGAATTGACCTCCTTAACATTATGCAATACCCTATTTGATCCCTGATAATTTTATTTGCTCTCAAATTGGCTTTGTCTGAAATTAACAATCTAGCTTTCTCTTGGTTAGTGTTGTGTATGTGTTTCTCCATTTCTTTATATTTAATATAAATATGTCCTTAAAGTCTATTTCTTATAAATAATATACAGTTGGGTCTTGTCTTTGTATCCACTTTGACGATCTCCATCTTAAATTGATATATTTAGATTACTCGTGTTTAAGATGATTATTCGTGTAATTGGGTTAGTATATACCATATTTGTTATTTTTATATTCTTCTGCCTTTTGTGGTTTTGACTGAGATTTTATGGGATTCCAGTTTCTCTCCTTTCTTAACTTATCAAGTATACTTCTTTTTCTACTTTTTAGTGGTTGCACTCGAGTTTGCTATATTCATTTACAACTAATCCAAGTCTACTTTCAAATAGCACCATTCTACTACATGGAGACATGAAGTATTTCATAACAGAGTACTCCCAATTTCTCCTTCCCATCCCTTTAGCATCTTCTCCCCCCACCTCATTTCCCTTACCCATAAGCTATAATCATCCAATGTGACTAGGTCTCTACCTGAGTGTTAGGAAGGGGGTGGGGAGGGAGAAAGGGAGGGTGCCTTAATTCTCATCCCAGAGAGAGGCTCCAAGTGAGGTGACCAGCCACCAAGGTCCAGGAAGCATCTTGAACTTCTAATTTCTCACAGCTGGGGGTGGAGGAGGTGAGGCCAGAAATGCCTTTCTCCTGTCTCCACAGGTGACAGGTCTGGAAGGAGACCCTCTAAGAAGCAGGCACCCAATGCCCATGGTGCACGGGGCAGACAGAGGGCTCAGCATGACCAGAAAGAGCAGGCCAGGGGCAGCCCACGGCCAGGGCCTCCCAGAAGGAAGCAGACAGAGCACAGCAGGAGACAAGAGGACCCTGGGAAACAGGGGCGGAGCTCCCTCAAGGGGAGGAGGAAGAGGGATGGGAGGGCTTCCTTCCAAGAGCAGAGAGCATCTCCAAAGAAGGAAAAAGAGGTGCCCAGGAAGGAGGAGATGGGGAAGCAACTGAAGAAATACAGGTGTGTTGGACTCAGTTTTTTTTTTTCAATCTATGTTCTTCCTCTTTCCAGCCCTCTCCCGTCCCTGAGGAGAGACCCATGTCTCCTTCCTTGTGCAGGCTGCCCCTGCTCTCTCCTACTGCTTCTATTTGTCCTTGCTTTGCCACTACCCAACTCTTGGGCATGTTGGGCAGGACAGGGACGAGGACCATGACCATTGCAGGTGGAGTAACCACTAGTTCCTCTCAACTCCAACGCCTCATGTCTCATGGGTGCAACTGGAAGCACCGAGGGAGGCGGTGACATGGCGGCAGGTGGGACAAGACTCCAAGTCTCCTGAATTTCAGCTGCTGATTCACCATAGCTCTTGCAGAGAAGCTGAGAGACATGAACAACATTGGATTTGGGAGTCCTAGGAGGGCTTAAGTCTGCCATTTTTCAAATCTGGTCCTGTGTCCTGCTCTTTGAAATGTGGCATGGATCTAGGAAAACTTTCAGAGATTCTACCAGCTCTGAAATTCTAGGGTTTGGGGGTTTGATTATTTCCTTTGACCCATTAGCATTTGCACATGTGGGTTAGTGGGCAGAGTTAGCTTATGGAATCAGCAAGCCAGGATCAGAATTCCTGGCTTTTTTTGTTACTAATTTGGATGAGACATCGCCTTCTCTTTCCCTCTCTTTTCTGCTTTATTCCCTTTTTAGGGTGTTCTGAGAGTCCCTGTCCATAATGGGGGGGAGGAGAAATGGGGCTTTGGAAGCAGCTGGAGGTATCACGATTTTGGTGAAGCTGACGGTACATCCCACTAGGTTTAACCAGCCTTCTTTGCTCATATCCTCATTTGGGTGTCTCACCAAATCTCTCTACATTTACAGAGAGGAAACTAAGGCCCTCAAAATGGGCCACTGGTTTATTCTCTCACCCATGCCAGCCATCTCCTTAGGACTTATGTCTACTCTCTGGTTGTTCCTGGACATGAGCTAACAGGATGAAGGATGCATAGTGCCCTTAGTGACTTAAAAAGAACGTAAATGTATAATTGGTGGGTCCTGGAGTGGCCTGAACTTTATGGGAGGCTGCCCTATCCTAAATGGACCATGGGTAGCAGATGCAAAGTAAAGGGTAGAGACAAGGATTTACTCATTCCATTGAGTAAATGGCATGCTGAGTGCCGTGGGAGGGCACAGAGAGATGAAAAAGGCTCATCCTGTCCCCCAGATGCTGACAGTCCAGCTGGGGAGAAAGGACAGGGACATCAGTTATCATAAGACAAGGCAGAAAACAATGTGTGTATGACAGAGGATTTGAGGAAGCTCCATATTGGGGGTGCTGGGGCATCCGGTTCCTCCACCAAAAAGGTCAGCATTTCAATAAGGTTTTGGAAAATAGGTTGAATTTGAACAGTGACTGACTGCCCCCCCAATTCGGGGAACACCCCGTGCAAAGACTCAAAGGCAGGTAATATGGTGTGTGTGTGTGTGTGTGTGTGTGTGTGTGTGTGTGTGTGTGTGATGGCAAAAAATTCCTGTGCTCTAGGCTTTCCCACCATTCAAGGGCCAGGGCCTCTGCCTCTCCACCTCCATCCTAACTTGTCATGGAGGCCGCTGCAGATGGGTCTCTAAAGTCTGGGGTAACTCAAGCCCACATCCTGATATTTTCATGTATGAAACTTGCTAAGAAAGCAGCACAGCCAGAACCCTCCCCATCCCAGGTTCCCACCCCCTAACCCCCCACTTTGTGGCTCCTAGAAAATTTTAAATTACAATACATACTTCCTGTTACATTTCTGTTAGGCAGCAATCAAACTGCGCGTGGTGTGTGGGAAGACTCAGAGAAATCGAGTTTGGAGAGCAGCAATCTGGGCTACTAGACAAAGCTGTGGCCTCCTCTGAGGTGATGGGAGTCGGTGAGGGATTCTGAGCAGGAGCAGGCCTGTGGGCGCGTCAGGACTGAGTACCAGGGAAGCACGGCCACTCGTCCTGCTGTCGGGCATCTCTGCATTTCACAGAGCACCTGAAGACACTGTCTTTTCTCTCTGCCTCCAGATCATCCTCCTTGGCCTCCAGCGCCTCTGGGGGGGAGTCTCTGTCTGAGGAGGAGCTGGCCCAGATCCTGGAGCAGGTAGAAGACAAGAAGAAGCTCATTGCCACCATGCGCAATAAACCTTGGCCCATGGCCAAGAAGCTCAGAGAACTCAGGTGAGAGGCATCTGCCAACCAAGACTCAGCTGCTTCTGGTGGGCACCTGAATCTTTTCCTCCTTTCTGCCCCAGTGGGACTTGATGGGAAAGGGGATTCACCCTCTGCTTTGGTCTTTCTTTGTCTCCAGCGCAACCACAGCACTGGGGGCATGTGGGAGCCAAAACAGGCGAGTGAGTGAGCTGGCTGAGGGCCTGCTACCGCCCAGCACCAAGCAGGGCCAGGGGAATAGAGGAAGGCTCTTGGCACTCAGACCTGCACGTTTCCATCTCCTGGCCACTCCTTCTGTCCTGCATCCCACCTCATCTGGCTCTTCTGTATTCCCTCGCCACCTACTCTGGTGTGCTTCCACACACACACACACACACACACACACACACACACACCCCTCAGCACGTTTAGCACTCTTCCGTTCTTTAAGCACCAATATCTCTCTGCATGTAGCACACCCACACTTGCAGGGTGGAGGGCTGAGAGAGGGTCTGCCTTAGCCACCCTGGGGTCCCCACTGCCTAAGCTTGCAGTGATGCTCTGCGAATACTGCCCTGTGAATAAGGAGTCCCATACCCAGGCCACTAATTCCACTGTCGGCTCGGTCCCTTCTCTGGTTTTCCTACGGAAGGCTGGCACGTCGAGTTTTATGATTCTTGAGTCAGCTGCTGTTTTGAAAAAGGGCAGGAGTTAAGCACATTGCTTAACTTCTGG
The DNA here is from genome assembly GCA_004024925.1 of Scalopus aquaticus. Taxonomy (NCBI): domain Eukaryota; kingdom Metazoa; phylum Chordata; class Mammalia; order Eulipotyphla; family Talpidae; genus Scalopus; species Scalopus aquaticus. The sequence goes on along the minus strand of PVIJ01007093.1, from coordinate 66,080 downwards.
TATTCTACTACCAAATTCCAACGTTACCACCCCCTTGCCCCCAAGCCCCTCATCCATAGGGTTAGACTTACTGACCTCAAACAAACAACCAGCCAGTTATTTCACCAGTAAGATACGTTTACTCAAACAAAACATAGGGGCAATTCAAGTCTCACGATGAACAGAGCCCACTTCCCACAACAAAAGAAACACTCTTATATAGATTTTAGAGGGGTTGTTATAATCCAAGAGTCCATTGGAGGGAACTCGGAGTTGGAAGTGTGGTGGCTTTTCATTGGCTGGGTTACAACGTGTTCTCATTGGCTGAACTGTTGCTGGGCATGGTGGGGGCGGAGCCTCTTCTTCCTCCCGCGGGGGCTGCGAGCAGCATCACTTCCAGCGGGAGATTCAAGGCCTGACTCTTGTGTTGGATTTAGCACTGTGCTTAGAGGACATGTGAGTGACAACTCTTCTTTTAACCTCCCGCCTCATTTAAATGGTATTTCTGTTTATTAGTGTTCACAGGAGTGTCCCTTCCTTTCCCCTTCCCTCTATAAAACCATTTTTCCTGACTCCTGTCTCACCTGAATTTCCTCCTTGCTCAGGTCAAATGCAGCACCCTTTATTGTGTAGGACAACTCGGCAGCCTTATTTTGACACAGATGCTGGCTGCACGACCCCTGGCGGGGGTTCTGATAAATAAAACTTGCTCCACTGCGACAGGTCTCGTGTCTCTTTTGCAGCTGCAGGAGGAAATGCCTCTGCAGTGCTTCCAGGCTTGAACTGACCAACAGAACTTTCTGGGATGATAGGAGACCCCAAGCCTGCACTAATAGAGTAGCGCTAGCCGCATCTAGTGAGTGCTGGAAAAGTACTAAGTGTAACTGAGAAACTATGAATTTTGGGTTTTATTTTAATTTGTTTAAGTTAAGCCATTCCCTGTGGTGAGTGGCTGTGGTTTGGGAGGTAGGCAGTTGGTTGATTTCCCTCCCGGCTCCTTTTTTCTCAGTCTTTTCTCTATGCTTCCCAGAGGTGGGTTCCTGCTCCCCCAGGGGCAGAACATCCATCAGTCATTCTAGCAGAACCTCACCCCCAACATGGTGTCCCCCAACACTTCTTTTATTAACAATGGGGAAAAAGCAGCCTTGAGGCTTATAGAAATGAGATCTCCATGTGGACATCTCAGGGACCTCAAACATCCCCCAAAGCCATTCAGCTGCCCAGAGAATTCTGACTTCTCCTACAGGCTTGAGGACCTCCTGTAAGGGTGGGACGTGGAGGGCCTGGTAGCTGAAAAGGCTCCTGGATCTCTGCCTGGAGCAGGTCTTCTGGGCGTACTGCAGTCTCTTCTCTCCAGTCCAACCTCTTTCCTCTTCCCTCACACAAGACTTCTTATTTCAGAATTACCTCTTTGGGTCTCCAGCCTTAGGTCTTCTCTCTAGCTGGTACTTCTGCCTGAACGTTCTTTGTTACCTGCTGGCCCACCTGGTTAATTCCTACATCCTGTAAGACATGTGCCCAAGTGTCCCCTCCACAGTAAGTTTCCCATTGTCCCTCACCCCTGCCACCAGGCTGAGATATTTACTACCCCTTCAAACTCCAAGGTACTGCCCTCTCCCTTGACTGGATGTTCTTGTTGCCGAGCTGGATCTATTAGATATTCTGATTCATAGCATTTGTTGATGTCATTGTTCACCATGACCAATTTCAAGCTGCCAAAGTTTACCAGCTGATTGACTTCGTTCTTAGGAGCCAGTCCCCACTGGCTCTAGCACCTTCCCCACAATATCTACTAGACAGACTGATCCATGTGTTTCTCATCCAGCCTTCCTTGGATATACAGTCACTCTCAACATCCATTCAATATCCATTCAACATACACGCACTGCACAAATCTCTACTGAATGCTGAATTCACTCTCTGTTACTGCTGTAACAAATGACCATATTCTTAAAAGTCAAAGCACCTTCATTTCATAGTTCACACTTCTTTGGGCAGGAAGTCCTGCGTGGCATGGCTGGATTCTCTTCTCAGGGTCTTACCAGGTAGCCACAGAGCTGTGGTGCCTCCTGGGGCTCTGGTCCTCTTCCAATTTGAGCAGAATCCATTTCCTTTCCACGTAGCATCCTCCTAGGGGCCCCAGGAATCCAGGGTTGAGAACTCTCCGGCTTCAGATTTCTCTGATTTGCCCCTCTGTCTACCACATCTCTATCTTCTGTCTTCCTCTTCTGTTTTTAAGGGCTCAGTGTGGTTGCATTGGGCCCTTCAAATAATCCAGGATAATCTCCTTATTGTAAAGTCAAGGATTTTAATTACATCTGCAAAATCCCTTTTGCAATTCAGGGGTTTACCCCCACGGGGCAAAGGTCATGGGGAGCAAAATTCTGCCTGTAGATACCCACTATGTATTAAGCAAAATTCTCTGTATTTAGCAAACTTCAGTAAGAGAAGCAGAAGGACCTGCCTTAGTGGACTTTACATTCTAAGGGTATAAAACACTGAAGGCTTTCGGCCATATGTACACCCCATAGTTCAGATTTTTTTTGTTTGTTTGTTTAAGAGTTAATTGAATTCCTGCCTTTATTTTTTTTTCCTATCCAGGGAGGCCCAAGAATTTGTGGAGAAGTACGAAGGTGCTTTGGGAAAGGGGAAAGGCAAGCGTCTCTACGCCTACCGGATGCTACTGGCTAAGGTGCGTGCACAGAGGCCGAAGACCTGGGGAGGGCTGGCTGGGCTGTTGAAGCTGCGTGACCTCTGCAGGCACCTGCCTGGCCTCACCATTGGTGCCCGCTACCCCAGAACGCTGAGCCTGAGGTCTGACTGACCATTCCGAGTCATTCAGGAATAGGAGCCAGCTGTACCCTGCCTGTTTCACTCCCTTGCTGTGAGGTCTTCAGTGTACTTGACACTTGTTTCCTCATCATAAAGAACTAAAGTCACAGAATTGATGATGCTAAAACCCCTGGGATCTTTTTTTCCAAACTTAAATCAGGACACATTGTTTGATTAGCTGGAAACCCTAACGTGCTATGATGTGATCAGGGCCACACAGGATAAACCACAGTCACCTAGGGAGGGGCAGCTCTGCTCTGGTGAGTTACGTAATAACCTGGGCTTTGGATTCAGGTTCTGGGGATGTTCTATGACTTCTTCATTGTAGAACTTACTAGAGGATCTGTCCTTTACCTACTGACTTGGAAAACTATTCTTTTCATTCACTTAATTCTTACATTGAGCCTGTTTGGGAAATTTTATTTGAAGTCACCATCTCATGTCTATAGTGCTGACCTCCTCTTTTTTACCATTGTTTTTCAAAAATATGTTGGCTAGCCTTGTCTGAGTTCTTTAAATCACTTTGCTAAGTTCCAGTGTAGCCCATAGAAATTTTGTTTGGGATTGCTTTAGTCTTTGATTTAACTTGGGAAAATTTATCTATACACTAATCAGTCTGCATCTAATAATACCATCCATATCTCAAGCCTTATTTTACATCCTTGAGCAAAATTTGTCATTTTCTTCATATAGATCTTTTGTGTGTCCTAAGTTTATTTCTACAGTGTTTATGTTTTCATTGCCTTTATGAATGGGGTCATTTTGTCATTTATTTAGTAACTAGTTATTTTTGGTATGTAGGAAAGCTACAGATTTGTGTATTCATTTTTTATCTGCTTCCATTATTGTATTCTCTTATTTATTCTAGTCATTTCATCTGGAGATACATAGATACATAGACACAGATATAGATATAGATACATAGATATATCTATATATATATAAAGGAACTTCATTGGGTTCTTCTAAATATGATCTCTCATCTTATTATCTTATTCTCAAGTGTGGGTTAACAATACTAGAACAATTTCAGTTGAGTAGTGATCACGTGTCTCTTTCTTGAGAATAACTCTAGTATTTCACTTTAAGTTGATGGAAGTTATTGACTTGAAATAGATTTTCTTTCTCAAAATAAGAAAATGTCCTTTGGCAGACTTCCATTATATTGGAAATAGATATTTGATTTTATTAAACACTTTTCCCTTTCTGTTATTAAGCTTCCTTTTATTTCTGGGATAACCTCAGTCATGATGCATTATTTCTAGCCCCATAGGCACATTTGATTTTCCAAAATTTCATTTATAGCTTTTAAGATTGCTTTGGATTGATGTGTGTTCGCACGTGCACCCGTGCTGTGTTGTCAGATTTTAATACTAGGGTTGCACTCACTTTCCATTGTTAGAAGAATAAGATTAGCTCCTCTTTATGCTGTAAATCAGCTTACAAAGAATAACTTAATTTTTGGGAAATTTGAAAGAGGATGCCCTTAAAACTTTATAGGTCAGGCAACATTTTGTAGATTACCTTGATAATTTTTTATGTTTCCCCTATTTATTGTATGTTCACATTTTAACTATTTGTTGGGGCCATTTTGGCATTTCACATTCTTCCCACAACTTGATCATTCAGTTAGGTTTTCAAATGGATTACCAAAAAGCTGTATGTGGTGGCCCCATTTGTAATTCCTTTCTATATATGTTGGATTTGAATCTTTTATTCCTAATATTTTTTTCACCTTTTTTTAGTTGTAATTGCTTGAGAACTACCTATGAGTCATTTTATTAATTTTATGTAGAAACTAACTACCACCTAACAAATAAACACGCAGAGCTTTTTTCCCAATTGAGGAATGTGCTCTTCAAATATATCTTGATAAATGATTCTGTTCACTCATGTTTCTAGTCAGACAGTTCTAGCTTCTCCTTTAAGAAAAAGGTGGTTGGTTGTTTATTCTCTGTCCTCTTTATTTACTTTCCCTCGTTTTTCATTCTTTGCTTTTTCTCTTTTTGCATCCTCAGAAATTCTCAGGTTTATTCTCAATATCACTGAATCAATTTCTTCTGTTTCAGTTATAGTCTTTATTTATGGATAATGTTTATTTTCATCCTGTGACTGAACTTTTAGCCATCTTGTCATCCTTCTGTACTTTACCGCTATTCTTCTCTAAATCTCACCTTATTAGTCTTTATAATAGAAACCTTATGTTTTTATCCTAGTAAGAACACCACTAAACTTGTGGCCTCCCTGATGGCACAGCAGTTAAAGTCTCAGTGCTATCAAGCTATCTCCAGCTTCTGCAGCATGAGACATGAGTTTGATCCCGGCCAGGGAGCTAACCCACATGGAGCAGTAGACCTCTCCTGTCTCACCCTCTGCTCCCCTGAGCAGTGTATTTCAGTAGACCTGCCTGCTCTGCTCCCCACTCTGTCTTTGGTGAATCCTCTCACTACCCTCCCTGCACCTCTGGCCTACACCTCGGTTCTTGTATGCATAAGTAAATAAACATAAATCTTTAAAGAAAAAGAAACACTGGTTTAAAAAAAGAAAAAGAACACCACTAAACCAGTACCCAGAATTTATATGTCCCAGAAGAAATGCTTTCCAAAAGTTTCTAAGAACGGTATCCTCTTTTCCTTGTTCAGTGGCACTGTCTCTAAGGCCTCACTGTTTGTTTTTAGTCATTCAGATGGAGATCTTATCCACAGACGGGATGTATAGCTTGCTTATATTTTATTAAACTACTGGTTGAAATTTTTTTTCTGTATACAACGGGAGAGAAAGACAGAACTGATAACCCAGTCCCAGATCCATAGCTACATGTCACCCAGCTCTAAGGATAGAAGTCTTCTGGCCACACTCCAGCCCAGCATTCAGATTCTGTGAATCAAAGGATAAGAACTTCAATGCAGAGTTTCTCCCAGGCCTCTCTCTGCTCCCACCCCCACCTCCAGAGCATCATTGTCCAGGTGCCCACAGCCTTGAAGAGCTGTTGAGTGGTTGCCAAGCAACCAGTTGGCAGGCTATGTCTCTAAAGGCCTCTCTTAGCAACACTCATTACCCCTGCTCGCCCTTAGTCATGCAAGCCTATGTTTTGTACGGATGTTATCAGCATCCTATCAGGAGATTCATCTCTCAGGGGAGGACTCACATTAATAAAGCTTATGAAACTGACATATAAAACCAAATGTTAGATTATTGATTTACAAGGAGAAGTAACTTGGGCAAAAAGAGGAAAGCTTGAAGTCCACATCTGCAGCCTTTTTGTTTTGACAGTAAATTACTTACACTGGGAAGCTAAACCATAAACCCAATTCCAATCCATTAATTTGAAATGAAAAATCGCTGCCACTAAAACCAAAATAGTCACAGTCCAGGTGATAGGTAACTGCTTTCTTATAGACAGGCCTACATCTTAGGCCAAATTAATCAAAGATGACTTTTGAGCCCAGAATCAGAATCAGAACTCAGGAAGGCAGATGAGGTCATGGGGCTGAAATGTCCAGCGTCCAGCACCTGCCATCCCCACCCCCCCCCCCCCGTCTGTCCTAGGGATATCTGCCATTATTGTCAGCTAGCATTTTGCTTACGGCTCCCTCTTCCCCGCATCTGTGACGAGCTCCCTCTTCTACCAGGTGGTTTCCTTCCTTAAATAGTAATTTTCTGATCCATGTGTGATCAGAGCTTCAGGTCTGGAGGCCCATTTGAGTCTTTCACATCATGTTTCCCTTTGATCCATTAGTGATTTTACAAAGAAAAATCTCATTTCCTTCATGAACAAGTTCTTAGAAGACCTTTGTAATAATAAAAGCTGATCTAGGGATATCTCAGTACTGCCTCTTTGCCTTTTTTTCCCCGTGTTTTCAATTCCAAATGGATTTACTTCCAGAGAGTGGCGCCACTGGCAAGCAGGCCCTTGAAGAGGGGACACATTTCCATCCAGCAGACAGACGGCCAGTCAGGCTTCTGATTGGTACAAACTCTTAAGTGTTGGAGTGGGGAACCTTCTGCGGGAAAAGGCAAAATGCCTTCCTAATGCCCTTCAGAAAAAAAAAACAGGAGCAGACTGGAAAGCTAAGGACTGAGGCCTCTTGGCTAATTCCACCAGCGTCAGAGTTTAGCACCAGTTCCAATCCAATTCAGGCACTTAGCTGTCTACCAAATGTGGCAGTGAGAATTGTGAGATTTCTTTTTCCCTTGAATTTTTGGTTTAAGATAAAGTTGTGTCAGAGGTTGCTGATCCAATTTGATCCCTCAAGCCCTAATTATAAACTGAATTTCTAAGTTATTATATAAGCTGCCCTCATCTGAAATTTCAACAGCACTGTCACCAAATGCAAGGTACTGTGTTACCTTGGCTTTTCTTTCACTTCACACCTGTCTTTGGAAGATGAAGACTTGGACGTCACCTCTGGCAGCCTGGGCTCAAGAACTCCAAGATGGCAGCCACACCCACATGTCAATCTCATGCTGACGCATCAACATCCATGTGCCCTCAATGTGCCCCTCCAGGCCCCAAAGCAGCGTGCTAATGAACTGAAGGTATTACTTGTTTCATTTCAGAAATGGGTAAAATTTAAGAGAGATTTTGATAATTTCAAGACCCAGTGTATCCCTTGGGAAATGAAGATCAAGGATATCGAAAGTAAGTATTTTCTTCATTATTTTTATTTGGTTTATTGAAAAGTTTTCCAAGGGCTTGTATAGTGTTCTTGATCAATTGACCAGATTATTTCATAGGTTCTGTAGCATGAGAAAGAAAATATAGACTTTGGGCTAGACAGACCAAGGTTTATATTGTGCTTCTTCAGTTTCTGATTGTGGGAGCTTCAGCAGGTCAGGTAATGCCACAGAGCTTCAGGTTATTTATCTGGAAAAAGAAAATGGGCACCAGGGTGTCTGTTCTACCAACTGATGTGAAAATTGAATCTGTCACACGCATAAGGTGCTTCCTCCTGCGATGCTGAAAGCCGCCATCTCTTCCCTGCAGGTCACTTTGGTTCTTCAGTTGCGTCATATTTCATCTTTCTCCGGTGGATGTATGGAGTTAACCTTGTCCTTTTTGGCTTAATATTTGGTCTGGTCATAATCCCAGAGGTAAGAAAAGAAGCTCCTATATTTTTGGATAGTGTTGAGGCTTATCATGACCCTGTCTTAATTTATCTTCATCAAATCCAATAAATCAGTCACTCATTTAAAATTCTATACTTACATCAGCTGCCCAGGTAGTTCAGTATAAAGAGCAAAGCCAAAATCCTTGCATTTCTGAATCAAGAGGTGAATCCCACATTTTTCTACCATTCATTTTACCTTAAGATCAGAGGAGAATTAATTATCTCAATGCATTTTTGTTCTTTTGCCCTTAAGGGGGAAAAAAAGAAAGAGACAGTAAGAATTATATCATAATTATTACCCAAAAAAAACCCTTGCATTTGAATAGCACTCCTCATTATTGTCCCAGATATAATATTATTATGGGTATGGATATGATCTTATAAGTGAGTAGATTGGGAGATAAAAAGGAATAAGCAACGAGTGTGAAGTTACCCAGTGAATTTGTAGCAGCTGAGATCCCAGGTCTGCAGAGTGTTGACCTGTGGTTTTCAAGGGCACCCATGGCCCACTAGGCTCTGAGCACACTAATTGCCACAGTGCTGCCCTGCACGGTCTGGTGCTGGCGCTCAGTGCTCAGAGGATTTACTTCAATAGCTTCCACAGGAATGATGTGCCTGCATTTCCTCCATTCGGCTGTAATGCTTGACTCTGTGATAGCTTACTGATTCCTACTTTATTATAAATGGACCTGTGAGCATATTGGAATTCACCTGTAGTGACATCCTTGAGAAACTTTCTCACATCCACTTTCAAGGAAATTGAGAGCCTTCCATAGAATGTGAATTAAATCAGGTTAGTTAAAGAGATCGATGGTGTATTATCGATGGTGCAGCAAAGGAGTGTTGTGTTAGTTATTAAACCGTTGAATTCTTTTTTGCATTACCTAAGAAGAGTACTTATAAATATGTCATTAAGTACACTTTATCCTCCTTTATATGCATGCCTGGAAATCAAGAGTTATGAGTCCATTTAGTCTGATAGAAATTCTTAGGCTGTTATTACTCTGGGACCCAGATATAAGAATTTTAAAACTTCTGGCAAGTGTGCACAAACATTCTTGCACAAGATCTGTTCTCCTCAAGGGAAAATATTGTCAGAAGCTGACTGCAAGTTTCATTTCTTCCCTCCATAATGAAGGAAGTATGCATTTTCCCCCATAACCACTGGGAAATTTACCTTCACAGAGCTCTTTCCTTTCTTCCTGGGGGTTTTTGATTCCAAATGGATTTATTTCCATGAGAAGAAGGCATATTTAAATGCTGAAATCCTTGAGACATTACTAAAATTTTGCAGTACAAAGGTCCAAAAAGGCAGTCTTTGGGGGAAGTTGAATACTTTTAAGGACACTGAGTTTTTTCCTTAAGGGAAACATTGAATTTTATATATTTATAAATTGATGTGATTTATAAATATATTTCGTATCAGGGATATGGAAAAATTAGTGATTTTTGCATTCCAAAGAAGCAGCCAAGACCTGAAATGCTGAGGGAAGATCACCTTGAACTGATTGGAAAAGTCCTGTTGGAGCAGCGTGGGGAGAGCTGTGAGGGGTGGTGCTGGCTGGAAGGAGGGCCAACTGGGGTGAGAGGGAGAGAGGCAAAGATCAGTTGGGAGCCTGTTGCACTAGCCCAGGGTATCAGCAATGGAAATGCATAAAAGAGAGGAGTTAGAAGTGAAACAGGCAAGGCTTGGTGACAGTTTGGATGACAGCAGTGGAGGATGTGGAGTGTCCCAATATGCCTTCTTAAATGGGATAATGGGAAATTGCCGCATAGAAATCAGACACATCCAAATTCACTGCAAATAGAGTGGAGGAGATACCCTGTTGGTCAATGACAAAATAGCTTTGGGGCTGGAGGGTTTTCTGCATAAGCCAGATGATCACATATTCCCACAGTCTCAGGCTAACCACAGTGAATCAGAGGATTCGGGAATAAGAATATTAAAAGTGCTCGAACAATAGGCAACTTTAATAGAACTTCCTCTCATATCCATCTTCTTTTACCATAAACCCTCAATACCATTTTAATGGAATTAAACAGCTCTAGGGCTGGCGTGAACCTCGTTTGGCATTAATGACAATCGTCCTCCCAGCCCAGGACAGCTCCATGACCCCAGAGGTGCCCTCAGTTATGCTGCAGGAGCTGGTAACCTTATGGAAAGAGCTCATGAACCTCTTGTCTCAACAGTGGCTGCTTGTGAAAAATCACCTACTAGTCTTTTTTTTTTTAAAGATTTATTTATTTATGTTTACAAACTGGGGTACAGGCCAGCGGCGTGGGGTGACGAGAGGGTTCACCAGAGACAGAGTGGGGGGCAGAACAGGCAGATAGACGGAAACACACTGCTGAGGGGAGCAGCAGACGAGACAGGAGAGGTCTGCCACGCCATGTGGGAATCTCCCTGGCTGGCCGTCAAACTCGGGTCCCTGCTGCTGACAGCTCCACAGCGCAGTGCTTAACCGCTGTGCCACCATGGAAGCCCTACTATTCTTTCTTTTAACACCATGTCCTAGACCCACCCAATCCATTGTATATCTGAGGGTGTGGTCTTGGCAACCCAATTCAAAAGCTCCTGTGGTAGCAGATGTCTATGATGGCCCCCAGGGAGCCCCACCTCCTGGTACTAAGTCCTCGTATAATCCCCTTCTTTTTGGGTTGATAGACTAGACCTCACCTCGTGACTTACTTTTAACAAATAGAATATAATCAAGGAGGTTTATGAGATGCAGCTAAAATGGCACTAAGGGGGAAATTTATAAGTGGTGCTTTGTAATAGATTTGCTATGACCAGTAACTCCCTTTTTCCTCCATATTTCTCCCCTTTGAACATTTGTCCAAAGCACCTTACTGCCTGTTTCGACTGGCAGCATTGTTTTTGTAAGTAAAACCTGGAGACAACACAAATGTCAATGAAGACTAGAATGTGCAAATACGTAATAGTCATGTTTGTGCAATGTATCTTTATATAGCAGTGAACCGCAGCTGTACACACCAATATCGACAGATCCCAAAAGTGCAAGTTTGGGTGAAAAAAGCAACTCATAAGAGAATACTTATGATTCAATTTATATATATATTCAGGCAAAACTGAATGATAGGTGAGGAGAATACAAGGGAAAACAAAAGAATGATATTTATACAATGTACTATATCTTGATTACATCTTGGGGAAGAACAGGGATGTAATTTGGGAAGGGTTTACCCAGGATGTTACAAAGTCTGGTGATGTTCTGATTCTTTTTTTTTTTTAAAGATTTATTTTTTATTTATACATACAAGCTGGGGTACAGGCCAGAGGCGTGGGGCGGCGAGAGGGTTCACCAGAGATGGAGCGGGGAGCAGAACAGGCAGATCAGAAACACTGCTGAGGGGAGCAGCGGGCAAGGCAGGAGAGGTCTGCCGCGCCATGTGGGATTCTCCCCGGCCGGGCGTCGAACTTGCATCGCTGCTGCCGACAGCTCCACAGCACAGCGCTTAACCGCTGCGCCACCGGGGAGGCCCGATGTTCTGATTCTTAAACTAGGCTATGAATACACCATTGTTAGTATGATTTTATATGTGAGTGTGTACGTGTATACATATATAATGTATATTGATTGAGTGTATATAATATATTACAAATTTAAAATAAAGATTCCACACGCACAGTAGCATTGTCTATAAAATAACCAATAATAAACTTACAAATTAGAATTCTATAAGAAATAGTATAAAACATTCCAAGACAAAAATAAGACGGAATAAATGAAAGGACACATTCTCAGAAAGGAAAACTTAACATAAAAAAAAAGCCAATCCTTCCTAAATCAATGTGTAAATTTAATACAACTCTGATTTTTGCAAGTAAAAATGTGAATAAAGTCATATATATAAAGAATATTAATAACAGAATTATGTACATGTGAAGAAATAGAAATAATATAATGTCCAACCACAGGGGGAATTTGTTAGGTAAGTTTATTGTACATATACGTAATTAGATATTTTGAAGTAATTTCATTTTGAAAAATACCATATGACATAGGGAATTGGTGATAAACTATTAAGCAGAATAACCAGGTTAAATATATACATATTTATAAAACTCAGAAACAACAGATAGGAAAGATATGAATACCTAACAGCCCTTATCACTGGATGCAGAGATAATTTTTTTAAATGTTCTTCTGTACTAGTTCACATTTTTACAATGAATGCAATACTTTTGAAATCAGGAAAGTAATTCATGTTATTTAAAGAAGAAATGGGCGTGTCCTCCCCGAGGAGTACAGTGTCTAACCCAGAACGTTTTTGTGCGTTTGTATTTTCTCATGTGAAACTGTGCGGCTCTGTGCCCGCGCCAGGTCCTGATGGGCGTGCCCTATGGAAGTATCCCCAGGAAGACAGTGCCTCGGGCTGAGGAAGAAAAAGCCATGGATTTCTCCGTCCTTTGGGATTTTGAGGTACCACTGCCAGCTTGCCAGTCACTTCCACTTCATGATTATGAGGGCTAAAGATTGCACGGATAGGTGTGAGATGTCTCGTTTAATGATTGAAAAACCAGTGCTTTGATCAAATAGGATCGGAGCACTCTGCAAAGTGAGCTAGCTAACCTTGTCTCTCAGTAGTCTTCCTCGGTTCCCTTCTGGGTGTGATCTCTCTCCAGCCACACCCTCTGAAGGACGTGAGTCCCCCCATAAGGCCATAGCTCCCCTCGTTCTGCCAGCTCTGTGTAAGGTGATCTCGCTGGGTGATTTTCTCTCCCCACATCTACCATAGCGCCCATGACTGTCATCACTCTAACCTTTCCCCGATTTTACATCTTCAACAAAATGTCCTACCTGGGCCTCAGCTTCAGTATCTATCCAACTGAGCCCACATCTCCTTTCCCACCTCCTGTCCTGGAGCCACTGTTCATCCAGGTCTGAAACCTGAAAGTCAGCCTGTGCACCCCTTCTTGCTCAATTCCATCACCCCCACATCTAAAGGAATTTGGAGCTTTCGGTGCGTGTGCCTGCAGGTGCCCACACACCTCTCATCCCGCACTTTATCCTGAGTGTTAACACTTTCCTCTCTGTCCTTTGCCTCTATGCACTCTACGTCATGGAAAACTAGAAAACGTAAACAGAAGAAGGAGAATGTCCAAGACCCTTCCTTCCTCCCCTCAAACTGCCATTAAAGCCCCGAGAAGAAAATTCTGGTAGGATGGAAGTGTCTGATGTTTGTGCTGAACTTACAAACCCAGAGCATTTGGATTCGCTGTCCCACAGGGCTACATGAAGTATTCTGCTCTCTTCTACGGCTACTACAACAACCAGAGGGCCATCGGGTGGCTGAGGTACAGGTTGCCCATGGCCTACTTTATGGTGGGGGTCAGCGTGTTCGGCTACAGCCTGATGATTGTCATTAGATCGTAAGTATTACTGTCTAATTTGCAGGCTTTTCCTTTTCTTCCACTGTGTCCCTGCTTATCTTCCTGGGGGCCAGTGGGGTAGGGGGTGGGGGGCAGATGGGGGATGGGGATTTAGAGAGAAAGTAAGGAAACAAAGCAAATGTGGATTGTATTATGTGGTATAAGAGAAGTAAACAGGCTAATATGGGAAATTCTGGAAAATGGATAGAAACTCCTCTTGATAAGGCTGAGAACTGCCAGACATACTAAAAGTCTGGGGCACAGCATTTTAGATGAAGGAAAAGCATGTACAAGGGCCCTGGGACAGCAGATACCCTAGTGAGTATTTGCCATCAGAAGGTCAGTGTGACTTAAGGTGGGGCAAGACACTTGGTAATGCAGGGCTGGAGAAGTTTGCAAGGCCCGCTTCTGCTTTCTCCAGAGCTCATCTTTCTCGGGAAAGTTCTTCTGTTCCTCTATAACTTCAACTCGTGTGGAAGAACTGAGACTGGCACTTATCAAGATACAAACAATAAGCTTAAATAAATGTAGGTGGCTGTGATTAGCTTTGGTGTCCTCTCTGGTTCCAACACTGTCTCTGTGATCAGAAATGGCATTTATATGTCTATGCTTCTTAATTTATGTTTTCTGAAGAAAAAATCTGGTCCAATATCAAAGAAAAAAGAATTTTAAAAAAAGAGAGAAGAAAAGAAAAAAATTGGCCCAGCCCATGAATTAATTGCCTTCTTCTAACTCAGGGGCCTGCAATCAGCTGGGGGCAGGGAGGGAGTGGGGAACAGTCCCCATCCCATCAGGACCCTCCCACCCTCTCGCCAGGCCACTGGGACTCTTCTAGAAGAGTGTGGGTGGCTGTGTCTTCAGGAGAGGCAGGGAGAACTCTAGAAGCCTCGGTAGAACCCTGAAAGGGGGATATTGGCACTACCAGACAAAAGGGACAAAGCAAGGAGGCTGGCTTGGCTTTATTCTTAGCCCTATACTGTTAGATTTTATGCCAGATAAATGGAGGGATGTGGAATGTTTCCCTGATGAACCAAAAAGTTAAACTAAGCCAACTAAGTCCCTGGAACAGCAAAGCCCAAAGGCCAGTAAGAGTAAGAGAGGCACAAGCTCCTGCCCCCATCCCAGCCCACCACACCTCATGAAGCTTGGGGTTCTGACTTCCATGGGACAGAACACCAGGAAGCACTAAGAGCTTGAAGAGTAGTCGATGAACTGGTGGATGACAGGGCAGGTCCGTGGTGCTTCCAACCAAGTCCGCTTGAAAAAAGGACATGTTACCTGGTTGTCGTGCCAACGGCCTCAGGGCTGATTGGATTTTACATCAGAAAAAAGATATACATAAAGAAATACATAAATAAATTAGAAGGGGATGCTCCTCTTGGAGAAGAGAGTTCTCCAAGGACATTTACAGGTGAATCAAGCTGCAGGAAGTCAGGTATGAGAGGAGACAGCGTGGTTAAGTGCCCTGGGTCCTGCAGGCTCCTAATGCCCAGCCACACCAGTGAATGTGGGGGGAAGGCCCTCTGACTCTCGTTCATCCGACTCAACTCTGCTTGGCTCATATCCCTGCTGGCTCATGCCCCTCACTGGATGTCTGAGATCTATGCCCAAGAGCAGCTCAGACCAAGGTTCCCTGGGGCAGCTGTGGCAGAAGCTGGGCAGACATACCAGCCCTGTGTGCCCTGCAGGATGGCCAGCAACACCCAGGGCAGCACGAGCGAAGGGGAGAGTGAGAACTTCACGTTCAGCTTCAAGATGTTCACCAGCTGGGACTACCTGATCGGGAACTCGGAGACGGCCGACAATAAGTACGCCTCTATCACCACCAGCTTCAAGGTAGTCACCCAGGGCAGTTCTCACTTCGTGGGGGGCTTGGGGCTCCCTCCAGTCATTGGGAGGTCATCAGTCATTCTCCCAGCTGGGGCGTGGGATATAAGATCCCCATATAATTTGTAGCAAGAGCTTTACCAGAAGCAGGAACCTGGCTCAAGCCTCTGGGAAGAAATGCTCACGGACTGCCCGCATCTGTTTCTTAATGTGCAAAGAACCAGGGATGCCAAGCTGGAGAATCCCCTGACATAGCAGGCACGTGTTGTGAGAACTGGGTGCATTCCTAGCAGTTAACTGCCTGCTACCTTAGCTAATAAATCAGAACCTGAAGGAAGTCACTGTGTTCAGTCTCCTTCAAGGTGCTATGCTATCTGGGAGACCTCATTTTCCATCCTGGCTCTGCCATATGCTTAGTCTTCACAGAGAATTACCGATGCAAAAAACAGGAATTATAATAAAAATCTGTTGCATTTTTATAAGCTTCCAGCAAATTAGAAAATAATTTTTTTTAAAGATTTATTTATTTATACCTACAAGCTGGGGTACAGGCCAGAGGTGTGGGGTGGCGAGAGGGTTCACCAGAGACAGAGTAGGGAGCAGACCAGGCAGATCAGAAGTACACTGCTGAGGGGAGCAGCAGGCGAGGCAGGAGAGGTCTGCCGCACCATGTGGGATTCTCCCCGGCTGGGCGTCGAACTCGCATCGCTGCTGCTGACAGCTCCACAGCACAGCGCTTAACCGCTGGGCCACCAGGGAGGCCCAGAAAATAATTTTTAATTCCATTCATAATAAAGCTATGTAAATTACTTGACATTCCTAGGACTAAATTTAACCCCCCCAAAAAAGTGCAAGACAGTTACACCAAAAAATACTTAACAGTGTTAAAAGAAATTGAGAAGCCCAGAATAAATGGAGAGCTATTCTATGTTCATGGATTAAGACTACAGCCCACAGTCCAAATTTAGTCTGCTGCCCACGTTTGTGAATAAGATTATATTGAAAGAAAGCCACACACACTTATTTACATATTGTCTGTGGTTGCTTCCTTGCTACAATGGCACAAAGACAAAAGACCATTGTGTGTGGCCTACAAAGACAAAAATATTTACTATCTGATTTTTTTATAGAAAAAGTTTGCCAGCCCTTGGATGAGAAGACTCACTACTATTAAGATTCAATTTTAATCTGTTTGATTTATAGATCTAAAATAATCCGAGTCAGACAATTACTGAAATCTCTCTGGGCACTTAGCATCTGTGATGTGGGAAATAATGGTAGTTACTCGACTGTCTTATTTTGGGAATAAGAGGGGTAACCCATGGCCAGTGCTTAGCACCCCATCTGGCACACAGTGAGTATTCAATAAGTCCCAGCTTTGGTTGTTCCATGTGCTGAAATAACAGTAACAAAAAATATACTTTCTGAAAGAAAAGAATGAATTTTCTGTAGGGCAGCAGTGCTCTTCTCACTTCCTCTGCATTATTTCATCTATGGGAACATAGAAAGTGGTCACATCGGGATCCAGCAGCGTGGCTCCTGTGGGCGCTTGGCCTGTCATTATTCACACCTCCTTTTCACACACCAAGGAATCCATAGTGGATGAGCAAGAGAGTAACAAAGAAGAAAACATCCACCTGACCAGATTTCTTCGTGTTCTGGCCAACTTTCTCATCATTTGCTGTTTGTGTGGAAGTGGATACCTCATTTACTTTGTTGTGAAGCGATCCCAGGAGTTCTCCAAAATGCAGAGTGTCAGCTGGTATGAAAGGAATGAGGTAAGCACAGCATCCTCTGTTGATGTGAATTTTTCGGGCAAATCCTGCCATCACACCGGTCCCTGTGCCATTCAGCTGAATTATTGAAAATCTGGACTAAAAGACCAGTTTTAGAAAGTGAAGTTCCATCCCTTTCCAGTTAAGTGGCATGAACAGCTTGAACAGAGTCACCTGTCAATGGGCTTGGGGGGTCACTTTTATAGCTTGATAAAGCTGGGTCTAATTTGCATATCAGTCAACTGAATAACCAGTTATTCTAATATCCCTTAATAAAATGGTGATTTTTTTCCTTGTAACTGTACAGGGCCATACATTGTAAATCCAAGGTCTGTTAATGCATGGATGTGATTCTGGACTCTTTTCTGTTCCATTGGTCTATTTGTCTACTCCTGCGCTAACAACACACTGATGTATACTATGGCTTCGTAATATGTGTTGATATCTGTTCTTTCTCTCAGTGAGATGCACAATAAACTCATTAATGTTTTATTATAATTCTATTGGATCCATAAATCTCGTCTGGGAAGTTGACATCTGTGGTAGTTTGCAAAAATGGCTATAAATTCTTCCCCTCCTTGTATGCACATTTCTTTGCATATAAGAGGTGGAATCTGCTTCCCGTACCTTGAATGCAGCTGGGTTTGGCCATGTAACTTGCATTAGCCAGTGGAATAATAACTGTGCTACAAGGAAACTTGAAAGTTGCTTGTGTATAGGAATTTGTTCCTAGGAACCCTGACACCTCCACCATGAATGCAATTTCCAGTCTAGCCTGCTGAATGATGAGAGACTGAGGGCCCAGTTAGGTCATCCTTCTAGGTGATAACCAATAAGCTTGTGAATGAAGCCATCAGCCATCTGCTTACCATAGATAAATGAATGAATTCGGGTGAGACTACAAAAGAACCACCAAGCTAAGCCCAGATAAAAATGCTGAACCATAGAATCATGAGCTAAAGAATAAGAAAGAATCTATCTTCTCCCACAAAGCAAGAAGGTATAGAAAAAAAAAAATATGAAACAGGCAGGACAAATATAAAGCACAAAAGTAGATAGATTTAAATCTAAATATATCACTGATTATAATAAATGTAAATGGATTAAAACTATAGTTTAAAGGCAATAATAATAATACTGTTTTTTTTAAGTGCATGCTATATACAATGAATTCACTTACAGCATCAGGTCAATAAATTGTAAGCAGGATACAAAAGATGCCCAGGATGGATTCTGCCCTTAGGCAGATTATGGTTTTCTTGGAAGCAGACTTTCCAAGAATAAAACAAAGTATAAACAGCAAACAGCAGGAATAACATGCTCAGATGAAATGCTTTGGGTTATAGATGTGTTGCAGGTCCATGTGCGTTAGACAGACAAGGATTTTTGTGGCAAGGCAGGAATTAGTCTGAGTATTAGACAAACATGTAAGGAGGGGCAGTGGTGGAGGTGGTGCAGAGATGGTAGGAAGAACTATGTGAGCATGTATGGAGGTACGAACGCAATGAGAAGCCAGGCTGATGGGCAGTGTGAGAGGCTGAGGGAGTCAGGACCAGCCCAGAAGTGTTGACCATCTTGCAATTTGTCAGTAATTTGAGAATTTACTCTTCACTGGGTGAGCCATTTTAGTTGCAGAGAGAATATCTACTGTGGTCAGGTTCAGTGACACAAGTCAGGATTCCCCCACAATTGGAGACGGAAGTAAATGCTTACAGCCAGACCGTGGCTTAGTGGATTTATGGCCATTGTCTCTTCTGACTCTCACACCACTATTTTTAACACATGAAGAAACAAAAAGCTCCGAGAAGTTTTAAGTTACAAAGCCTTCCAGTGATGGAGCTGGATCTCCAACTCAGAGTCCATTCCAAATGCCATACTCTTCACCATGTCCCTCTCCTGCTCGTTCCTGCCTCTGATCTTAGTTGCCCATTCTCCATGCTCCTGAGATAGGGATTATCGTGGGGACTCTTACCTAGCTCACAACTATACAGAACACAGAGCACTGCCCCACGTGTTAACTCATTCACTTCTCAAAGTTTGCGGTTTCTTACCAACACTAAGAGTATCAACACCATGACAGCAACCACTCACAGAGAAGTTACAAGGGATGGGACATGCTGTCTGTTCAGGGTGTGTTGGTCTCTTACTCAGGGTCCCACAGCAAGCGGCAGAGGAGGGAACAACAGGAGATGTGTGGCCCTAGGGATGCAGGTGTGGTGGCCAAGCAAGTGATTGTGATCACACAAGTAACCCGGTCTTTCCTCATTTCTCAGGTAGAAATTGTGATGTCTCTGCTTGGTATGTTTTGTCCCCCTTTGTTTGAAACCATTGCTGCCCTGGAGAATTATCACCCACGCATTGGACTCAAGTGGCAGCTGGGACGCATCTTTGCACTCTTTCTGGGAAACCTCTACACATTTCTCTTGGCTCTGATGGATGACGTCCACCTCAAGGTAAAGACCACAAGGTCCCCCCCAGTCCCTGGTGTTCACCAGGTATCCTTTTTTACATACAGTGATCTCGTTAGGCAGAATTCTTTTAAATTAAATACATTTTGGAAAGTTCAGAAAATTAAAATGAAAAAAAAATCCCCAGAATCCTGTGCCCCAAAGACAGCCACTGTTAACAGTTTGCTGCAGTTCTTCACTATCTTTTTCTTAAGTTGCCTTTGCTCACATCATGTACATGTCACCAGGTACCCTTCATATTTTATCTGCATCCTTTCCTGTCTGGTTTCATAGCTGCCATACGTATGTGCCAGCTGAGGAAGTGTCCACGGAGATGATGGATCGTGGTTGACTTAACTTTTCTTTGCCATTTAAGATGGTTGTGGCCTCCCACAATGTGTGGGAGGGGGAAGGGTGGAGGGAGACGCAAGAGAGAATTTTGCCCCTTGGAGAAAACGGAAGGTTCAGGAGGTTGGAACAGTTGACTGGAGTAGGAGGGACACCAAAGAGGAAGGTGGAGGGGTAGGCAAGAGCCAACTCCAGTCACCTCCATGCTTAGAACCTTCTGATAGCTTCCTGTTAACCTCCCTGAGTTTTGGCTCCTCTGTCACTGCCTCCAGGAATGCCCTGTGGCCCCCTTCATCTGATGTGGCTGTTCTCAGGTTCCCAGAGAAAACTTCCCACAGCCCTTATCATTTTTGTCACTGACTAGACTATGAACTTTCTGAGGGAAGTCCCATCTCTTTCTCAGAATCACCATCACTTTATATGCCCAGAATAGATCCTGAAGAAATATTCTCAAAAGAAGAATGAGGAAGGAAGTGTAGGAGAGGGGAAGCGAGGGAGAGAGGAAGAGAAGATAACTTTTAGAAGAAACTTTTTGGAAAAGACCCATGGACTCCAGCTCACTGCCCCATCTGTCTCCTGTATATAGTGAAAGACTGAGGAAGGCATTGCTAGACAGACTCTCACAGGGTAGGGCAGAGGCTAGGCGTAAGGGTGTGGCTTATGCTCACTTAAACTCTTCCTATGGAAATAGCTGAACTGTTCCTGGCTCCTTCCAATCCCATATCTCCATCTTCCATTCCAGCTGTCTAATGAAGAGACCATAAGAAACATCACTCACTGGACTCTGTTCAACTATTACAACTCCTCGGGTTGGAATGAGAGTGTCCCCCGGCCACCCCTGCACCCAGCAGATGTGCCCCGCGGTTCTTGCTGGGAGACAGCAGTGGGCATTGTGAGTAGTTCCGGTCTCCTGAAAAGGTGATCCCTGTTCTCAGCTCCTTATTATTCCTTCCTAGATGTTTTCATTTTTATTTTTTTTAATTTTAAAAGATTGATTTATTTATGCATACAAGAGCTGGGGTGTAGGCTGGAGATGGGAGGGGCGAGGGGGGACTGTGAGGATTCACCAGAGACAGAGTGGGGAGCAGAACAGGCAGATTGACTGAAATACACTGCTGAGGGGAGCAGCGGGCGAGGCAGGAGAGGTCTGCTGTGCCATGTGGGTTAGTTCCTTGGCCAGGGATCGAACTCATGCTGCAGTGGCTGCTGACAGCTTCATAGTGCTGAGACTTAACCCCTTGCACCACCAGAGAGTCCCAGATGTTTTCATTTTTAAACCACAAAAATGTCATGCCAAATTTCTTAAGAAAGTTCCACCTTTTTGGTTTCCTGGTTTTTTGGTGTGTTTTTTTTTTTTTCAGTGTCCCATATATTTCTCTGTATGCTCTGTATATCAACCCAATACCATTTGGGTGTAGAGTTTACTCCAGATTTCACTGGAAATGAACATTCTAGTTCATGAGTTCACGAGTGAACATTCCTGAAAATAGGATGCAGGGTTTCGTAGGTATAGGTTTATACATCTGTGTATTTTTTAATAAAGATAATGAATGGTTTTCATTAGAATCTCAAAAAGGAAACTACCACCTGCCCTTGCCCGCTCTCACTGCCATTTCTCCAGCTTCTGCAGCATGGACTCAGCGCCCGGTGCCCTTCGCTGCCCTAGTGCACACTCACAGGCAGTATTCACGGGCAGCACAGGGGTCGGTTGCCCTTTCCTCCCCCGCTCCATCCCTCTGCATAGGGCTTAGATTCACCTGCAGCTCTGAGGAACTCTGCTCATTACTTCTCCCTGGTCCCTGAAGAAGCCACACACGTGGCGCATTAGACAATGGTGTTTTTAATTAAGGAAGATGAGTACCGCAGAGGAGCATCCTGGGGTTTCTCTCTCCACTTCCTTCATGGAGGGCTCAGATCCCCCCCGCCTCCTGATTCTTCCACAATCATCAAATCTTCCTTGATTTAATGTGCAGGGCAACTAGAAATGCAGCTCCTGCATTTCTTAACCCATCTCAGTGCGTAATAGAGTCCTTAAGTCACTAACCCCAGGCGGAAGAGAGTCTGCAGCAGGCAGAAGAGAGTCCAGGAGCTGCAGGGTTCTTTTGGTTTATTCTGCTGTGAAATTTCTCATTGCCCACCCGGAATCCTTAGCAGACATTTCTCTTGCCCTCCTCCCTGAGTGCCCGTCACTGTTCCTATCACTGGTGAAAGCTTGTTTCTGTCCGAGCTTGAAAGTAATGATGGGTTTGAGGCGTTATGTCCTGCTCGCTGATCACCCCCTTGAGCTCCACCTGAAGTCCCAGAGAATCACTTTGCAGAATGGGGAGCTGTTGGTTTGTCTACGGCTTAGGAGCATTGACATGAATTCTTTTGGAGGAATAACTATGAAAACTCACCAGCTGTTCATCCAGCAAACATTTATTAATCATCTTGGAGGCTAGAAAAATGAATAAAGCAATCTCTCTGTCCTTTGGGAGCTCCAAGTCTATGAGATGTCTAAAGGTTGTGATATCTGTCAGGTCTTTTCAATTTTTCAAGAAAAATGAAAAAATAAGGTATACTCTACAAAGTAGAGAAAGTTTTCCTTTGGGTTATTGTGCTGTACCTCAGTGGAAATGCTGTGTTAGTTTCTCTATATACTAAGAAAAAAATTCAAGTAGCAGAAGATAAAGAAAGCCAACTATTGTCCCCAATGATGATGGCCCTAGCTAGGCAGCTGGTGCTTTTAGTAGTTGCTGGAAGCAAAGGTGAACCCAGATCCTAGATCTGAGCAATAGTCCCAATAACCAGCACTGAGCATTCCAATGTGCTGGGCAATTTGCATACATGAGCATTAAGCTTCCCAATTACCCTGCAGAGTTAACATCATTATCAGCTTCAACAGGTTCAGAGATGATTCCAAAACCATGCAATTAGTGACTTGTAGAGCTGGGACCTAATGAAGCATTTTCCAAAGCCCAGGGCTCCGTCTCTGCACAACCACTCTGCCACCAAGAATCAGAGGGTCACAGAGAAGAATTCGAATGGGTGGGGATGTTTGCCTGACTGCAGGCAGTTGGTAGACATGGATAAGGTCAGAGCCTGACCTCTCTCTTTTCCCATGTTCCTCCTGGCAGGAATTCATGAGGCTGACTGTGTCCGACATGCTGGTTACGTACATCACCATCCTGGTGGGGGACTTCCTGAGGGCGTGTTTCGTCCGGTTCATGAACTACTGCTGGTGCTGGGACCTGGAAGCTGGATTCGTAGGTCACCATTTGATGGGCACTGCACAGAAAGGCATCTCAGCCATCCTTTTTGATATAGTCAGATGCCTTCCTGTGCATTTCTTTAGCTGCTTAATGCCGGTCTCGGCCCTATGAAGTAGTTACCCATCGCTGTCTCCTTTAAGTGTCCTCTTTGCCTTCTAAAGAAAACTCTGCTCTTTCCCAGTGTAATTAACAAGGCAACCTTCTTTTCTGGTAAATGAAGGTGTTTAGCCTTGGGAATCGTGAACCACACACTTCACACACTTTCTGGAGAGATGGTGGGTAAAACGATGCCAAAGCAGCATCAGCTCTCATTAGGGAAGACAAAGACTACTCATCTTTGAAGTCCACACTGCAAGCCCCAGAACCCACAGTGAAAGTGGATAAAGAAAAGTGCTAGTTCTTAATTTTTTAGGCACTAATGAATCCCAGAGTGAAGGAGAGCAGATGTGGATGTGAATATTTGAGAAAGTTCTGGAACACACCAAGAGCACAAAACCATAGCCCTGTCTTCTGCTTAGAGAAACTTCTTCACTCCTATTTCCTCCACCTGGGATATGCTTCTTCCTCACCTCCCTGCTAAAATGCTCCTTCTAAATGTGTGTCATTTCCCCTCCGTAATGACCTTCTATGACCTGGCAGAAATGTTGGCCTCATCTGTCCTATGTATATTTCTTCCATACATCATGAGCCCACCCAATATTCATTGGTGTTGGCGGGGGGGGCTCCCCTTAACCGTAAGCCTTGTTCCCCTGTGTTGTCCTCATCCTGGCCAGCTGCAGGGGATGTGGCCCAGGCAGAACCCCAGTACATGTTTCTGTCCTATTATTTTCCTTTTAGTCACTACACAGTTTTACAGAAGACTCCTCAACTCCATCTTAGTGACAAGGAAAACTTCAGCCCTGGAAGGTTAAAAACACACTTTTTTTTTTTAATTAAAAAAAGTTGCAAATTTAAGAACTTCAAAACGTTTTATTAAAAGTTGAAAACATGCTAAAGAAACAGAATCTGAATCTAAAGCTCCCCTCTGGTCACTGGAGCAGGCTCCTTGGAATGGAAAGGCCCT
Organism: Scalopus aquaticus; assembly: GCA_004024925.1. Lineage (NCBI taxonomy): Eukaryota > Metazoa > Chordata > Mammalia > Eulipotyphla > Talpidae > Scalopus > Scalopus aquaticus. The sequence continues at coordinate 42,052 of PVIJ01007093.1, read as the reverse complement.
GGCTTGGGCAGTGAGGGGTCGTGGGGCAGTGGGCTCTGCTGTCACGCCCCTAACACATGTTGTTGTCTCCTCCCTCTTTCTCTCTCCTTCTCCCTCCCTCTCCCCCACCTCCCCTCCCCCTCTCTGCCCCTTCCCCTCTAGCCATCATATGCAGAGTTTGATATTAGTGGAAATGTCCTTGGCTTGATCTTCAACCAAGGAATGATCTGGTGAGTTATCTGTTTTGTCTGGAATCCCAGGCTTTGCCTGTCAAATATCTGGGGGAAAACTGGACAGATCATCTGACCTCTCTGAGCTCCTTCTATCCCATGAAAAATAGAAGGCAGGACTTGATAACAAGTGGGACAGAGTCTGCCATGAACTCAGAGAGGGAAGGACAACGAAGGAAGAGAGGGGGGAAGAAAGAAGAGAGGAAACAAAGGAGGAGAAAGGGGCAAGAAGGAAAGAGGAGGAGGAAGGAAAGAAAAGAGAAAGGAGGGGAGGAGGAAAAGAGAAGGCACAGAGGATGCTAAATGAAAGAAGGGAATTAGAGGAGGCTGCATCGCTTCAGGCAAACATTCGCAAGATGCCCTGCAGGCCACGGTCCAGTTCTCTTAATTCAAGGGCTTCAAATGCGGTTTTCTGGAGAACACTGAGGAACAGACAGGAGGCCACATCATTTGCTAGATGCCTGATGGTGAAGCAGTGGCAAAAGTCTGGCCAGAATCTGAGGCACCGTTGCCCAGAGTGGATGGTGATGGCTTGGTGATGAGTATCCGGGTTCAGTGGAGGCCCCTTCCCTTGGGATCCTCAGAGAAGGCAGCTGGGCCTCAAGCCCCTAGCCCGTCAGCTCCCTTTCCTTCTGCCATGCCTTCTCTGGCCTCCCCTGCCTCGGGCCATCCACACATGTGGCTTCTGTGCTTCCAGGATGGGCTCCTTCTATGCCCCGGGACTGGTGGGCATCAACGTGCTGCGCCTGCTGACCTCCATGTACTTCCAGTGCTGGGCAGTCATGAGCAGCAATGTCCCCCACGAGCGTGTGTTCAAAGCCTCCCGGTCCAACAACTTCTACATGGGCCTCCTGCTGCTGGTCCTGTTCCTCAGCCTGCTGCCCGTGGCCTACACCGTCATGTCCCTCCCGCCCTCCTTTGATTGCGGGCCATTCAGGTGCAGTCTTGGTCGCACGGAGAAGCTTCTTTTTGGGGGGGCTGTCTGCTCAGAGAGAGAGCACAGGTTCGGGATTCGGGATCTACAAAAGGCTGTGGGGCTTTGGGCAAACCATTAGTGCTATTCAGTGGAGTTTCCTGGGAGGAGAGAAATGTCCCATGCTGTGCTAGCCAACATGGTAGCCACCAGCCATGTGGTTGTTAGACATCCAATATGGCAGCCACTGGGTCATGAGTCTGTTGAGTACTTGAAATAAGAACTGTGAAGCTGCATTTCTAATTTTATTTCATTTTAATTAATTTTAATTTTAATAACCACAAGTCGTTAATGGCTACCATATCGGACAGCACAACTTTAACGTATGAATAATCTACAGCCCTGGGTTACCCTTCCTTCAAATGTATAACAGGGTAGGGGTGGTGTTCTGAAGATTAAATGGCCATAGGTAGTTATCCAGTGCCATATAAAACAACTACTGAGACTATTTGCCTGCAGCCCCACATTCTGTATGGCATTTGCCAGCACTGGGGTTCAGGGTGTAAGTAGATTAGTTCAGGAGACTGGACATTGCATAGAGATAAGTAGTTACGTCGGGAGGTAGACTAAGAAACACTGTGCATCTACTTCTCTCTTTCCAAATGCGAGACCCTCTGAAAACAAAGCCCCCCCATCTACTCAGTAAAAAAGAGGTTCTGTGGTTTAAGCAGTTTGGAACCAGCTGCCCCTTGTATCTGCCGCCTTTTCACTTTAAAATGCTTGATGGACACTCCTTTGTGAGTGGCTCGGAAGACCTGTGCAATAAGAGGTCATGGGTGAGCCCGTACTCCCTGCCTTATTGACCACAGACCTCCTCAGTATGTACCAGCCAGCCAGCCCAGGGGTCAGGGAGACAACTAAGATGCTGACGGTGCACTTGCCTGACCCTGAGAGCAAGCACTTCCTGAAACCGTGCGCCCCAGGGCTCACTCACCTCTGCTGTGCAGGCCTGCCTGCCAGTGCCTCAGTGCACTTTGGGAAATCCAGTACCTCTCAGTTTATAAGGGACTCACCAGATGAAAGCCCTGAGGCTTAATCAGAGCAAATGCCTCTGGAGCTCAGAGGAGACGCTGGCAAGATGCTCACAGCAAGGTGTGATTTGGGTGAGGAAAGAGCAGCGGGGACACTAGATCCAGAGTGGAAGATGCTAACTGGAGTAGGCCCAGGACCCCGGGCTGAAGGGATAACCACGTGGTAGACGTGGGGGAAGCCCCTTCGGGCTTCCTCCTTAGCGAGGTTTGAGGCTGCGCTCTGGTGCAGGTGCCCATGCGCCTCTGCTCTGGCCGCTCACCTTCCCCAGGCAGGTCGGTGAGTGGCCCGGGCCCTGCCTGGCCCACCCTTGCTCCATCCACCACCCCGAGAGGCCCTGGCAGCCAACACCCAGATAGCAGGGGAGGTGGTCTTGACACAACCTTCCCAGTGAGATCTTCCCTGGAAACACCAACCAAAATGTCACACACTCAGACATACGTGCACAGACAGTATTGTTTCTGCTTGTTCTGTCACCACCTCGCACACCGTCCCTTTGGCTTGTTTGTCTTGTTTGTTGCCTGTCTCCTCCACCAAGATACAAGCTTGCTGAGGATATAGTTTTGGCCTCCTTTTTTCCTGCTTTATACCCAGTGTCTAGAAGAAAGCACCTAGTTTATAGCAAGTGCTCAAATCAGACCCTTCATCTCACAGAAACTGACTTTTACAGGGCGATAACTTAGGGTTTGGACCAGATCAGGTGCCTTCAGGGGCCAGGCAGGCAACACCATCGAGGAGGGCAGCAGAGCACAGCATACAGCACCACCCCCTACAACTGCGGTGTTGCTTGCCACAGCTTCAGCTCCCCAAGGCCAGCCAGGGTTTCAAAATATTACATACAATGGGTCACATTCCCAAACTTTTATCACAGTATATTGTAGAATAGAAGTAAGGCAATTGTTCATCTCTTATTGTGCCTAATTTTCAAATTAAACTTTATCATAGATATGCATGCATAGGAACATCATAGCATATGTGGGGTTCAGTACTGTCCCCAGCTTCAGGCATCCACTGGTGGTCTTGGAACATGTGCCTGTGGAGGGGGGGGAAGGTTGGACTATATAGTTAACAGTTGGGGTTGGTAAACTATGCCCATGGACCAAATCCAGACCACCATCTTCTTTTGTAATTAAAGTTTTGTTGGACTAGAGTCATGCCCATTTACTTATATATATTCTATGGCTGCTTTCTAGCCACAGTAGCAGAACTGAGTAGTACCCAACAGAGGCCATCTGGCCCACAAAATCTAAAATATTTATTACCTGTCCCTTTTCAGATAAAATTGGCCAGCCCCCTGATTTAGAGCACTGACTCTAGAGACAGCTGCCGTTCGCCAGCTGGGTCACCCTGGGCAAGTTACTTCATTTCCTGTATACAATGTAGGCTCCTTGCCTGTAAGATAGAAATAGCATAGTGCCCCAAGATGGATCTTACCCAGAGTCCCGCCTGTATCTGATTTGGGTGGTGAGATCTGGGACTTTGAGTTGACACTGCAATGTGTTGAGAGTTTTGGGGATAGGGTGAAGGATTACAGGTGGGATGAAGGTGAATCCTTGGGAACCAGAGAGCAGGCTGTGGTAGACTGAAAAATGGCTCCCAAAGGTACCCAGATCCTGACTCCTGGAACCTACGGATGTTAAATACATAGCAAAAAGGTCTCCAGCAATGTGATTAAGTTCAGATCTTGAGATGGGGAGATTATCCTGTGATTAGGGTTCTAAGTCCCAAGTGAATTTATAAGAGGCAGCCAGAGGGAGATCTGACTACAAAAGAGCAGAAAGTGATGTAACCATGGAAGCAGGTTACAGGGGAACAAAGGCAGGGGAACAGATTCTCCCCAGAGCTTCCCTCTGAAGGGAGAGCAGCCCTGCCGACATCGTGGTTTCAACCCAGTGAAACCACTTCAGATTCTGTCTCCAAAGCTGTGAAAGAATAAATTTGTATTATTTCGAACCACTAATGTGGTCAATTGTTACAGCAGGCACTGGGAACTAAAACGTCATCTAATGCGTGTCACAAAATGCTCCACACGCCACTGTGACTTAAAAGCGTAACGCTTAAAGTTCACCTTTCTTTTCCTGTTTCAACATGATGGGTCTGCACAGATCATTTTAAAAATAAATTAAATGTCATAATACATTGATGTGCACAGCAGCTGGAATGCTGTTGTGCTGTGACTGTGTCATTGCCGCGAGTTGCGTGCTGTGCAGCTGCTCTGAGCTTGGATGACCACAGTGGTCTCTGACACAACTGCTCACCTCTGCCTGAAAGCATGGAAACAGCCGTGGACAGTGCAGAAGTGGGCGTGGCCATGTTCCTGTAAAACTGCATGGACCCTGGAGTTGGGAGTTCATACTTCAATGTGTATGTGCCGCAAAGTATTGCTTTTCTTTGATATTTTCCATCCCTTTAAAAAGTGTAAAAATCATTCTTAGCTCACAGGCCATGTAAAAACAAGTAGTGAGTCAAAGCTGGCCTTGGGCCATGCAGCTTCCAGCTGCAAAATTTTGGGGGATACTTATCATTTGATAGCCCCCATGCAGTGTTTTACATGAACTCATGTCTGTCTTGAAACCATCTTCTGAAGCAAATGTTAGTATGATTTCTATAATACTATATTGCCCTATATTATTATTATTATACTATATTTTACAGGTGGGGAAAATAGGGCAGAGAAATTTTTAGTATCTGGTCCAAAAATATCAGAACTGTAGCCCAAATGAACTTTCCATATGATCAAAAAATTCTATATCTGCCCTTCAATTATAGTAGCTACTCATCCCGTGACTACTGAGCACTTGAAATATGTGACAAAGAAACTGAGTATTTAATTTTATTTAATTTTTTTTTAAAGATTTATTTATGCATACAAGCTGGGGCATAGGCCAGAGGTGTGGGGGGCGGTGGCGGTGAAACAGTTCACCAGAGACAGAGTGGAAAACAGAACAGGCAGATTGAAATACACTGCTGAGGGGAGCAGCAGGCGAGTTAGAAGAGGTCAGCTGCGCCATGTGGGAATCTCCCTGACTGGGTATTGAACTCATGCTGCAGTGGATATGGAGAGCTTCATAGTGCTGTGACTTAACCTGTTGCGCCACCAGGGAGGCCCATAATTTTTAATTTTATTTTTAATGCTACATTGTACAATGCCGTTCTGGCAGGGAGAGAGGGGTATGAATACAGGTAGAAAGAGAACAGGTAAATTTTTTTTGTGGTGTCCCACAGCTAATAAATGGAGGCGCAAGGGTTGAAGCAGGAATTTCAAACCCCAGAGTCCACTTCTTGGCACCAAAACTGCTAACTAAAAGGCAGCAGCAGCCAGGAATTTCTGGGCCTCTGTGAACGTCAGTCTGCCTGATGGTTCTTAGGCATCCAAAGAAAATAAAGTCACTCTTGTGAACCACCCAAGAGCCTGTCCTAGGTCCCCAGTCTCCTGGAATTAGAATCTGAAGACTGGGCCTCCCCAGTGGCGCAGCAGTTAAGCGCTGAGCTGTGGAGCTGTCAGCAGCGGCGACGCGAGTTCAACGCCAGGCCAGGGAGAATCCCACATGGCGCGGCAGACCTCTCCTGCCTCGCCCTCAGCAGTGTATTTCTGATCTGCCTGTTCTGCTACCCGCTCTGTCTCTGGTGAACCCTTAGCCGCCCCACGCCTCTGGCCTGTGCCCCAGCTTGTATGTATAAATAAAAAATAAATCTTTAAAAAAAAAAGCAATTAAAAAAAAAAAGAATTTGAAGACTAAGTGGAGTATTTCGAGGGACACCATTAGGTTGTCCATCCCATCAACTGTTTCCCTGCCATGTTGCTCCGTGTTGTTCTTATAGCCACACCCAGCAGTTTCCTCCCATGAGTCTATAGGAGAAAACCCAATTCCCTCTTGCTAAGGAAGAAATCAGTCACAAGAGACCAATATAGTGATGACCATGAAACAGGCTGGACAGCCCAGGCCAAAGCAGCAGCCCCTCACAGGGCAGTTTTTACTGGCACTCGATTCGGAAAGAGCTTGGGGCTTGCAGGAAAGCGGTGTCAGGTGGCAGCTTTAGAATGCTGGGTGTGCCCCGTCAGCTTCACGGTCTGCGGTAACCTGTCCTTCCTTCTTTCCAGTGGGAAAAACAGAATGTATGACGTCATCTATGAGACCATTGAAAATGATTTCCCGACCTTCCTGGGCAAGATCTTTGCTTTCCTCGCCAACCCAGGCCTGATCATTCCAGCCATCCTGCTGATGTTGTGAGTTAGCCGGGGCAGCGCTAGCTTCTCTTGGCACGTGGAGACCGTGGAGCTTTGGCTTTCAGTGTGGGCTCCAAGGAGTCCTGACAGATGGGGTGACCTTGGGGAAATCACTTACCTCTCTGAAGTCCAGGATTCCGATCTGTGAAGCGGGGGGGGGGGGAGGGTCACCCTTTCTAATTCATCAAAACCACTGAGGTGTGGGGTGGGCATGCACACAGCACAAGGAGGTGCCCAGGAAGCAGCAGCTGCTTCTGCAGCCTGGAGGCCCTGCTACACCTCTGCCCTCTGATTTCCCAGAAAAGAGCTGCTTCTGTGAGACAAGCTTTGCTGAGCACTCAGAGCTAGAAATGAGTCCATCATTTCCAAGTCCAGTATAATACAGACAGAACAGGGATGTTCAGGGCCTTCTCCCATGAAGTGGGGGCCCCCACCCCATCCTGCCCACTCGGTACCTCTCCAAGAAGCCTCTCTTGACACCTGGGGGAAGCCCTTCAGCTCTTGTCATTTTCCAAAGTCCTGGAGCCATAGGGTCACCTTTTCCCTTGCAGCCTGGCCATCTACTACCTGAACTCAGTTTCCAAAAGCCTCTCCCGAGCTAATGCGCAGCTGAGGAAGAAAATCCAGGCGGTGAGTCAGTTTGTCAAGAGTTTCAGTCTCAGGGGGTAAAAGGATGGCCCGGTTTTTGTTTTTTGTTAATCTTCTCTGTGAACACACCATTGTCTTCTAAACCAAATCCAAAAAGATCTGTATTACAGGAAGCAGCTTTGCATTTATATTCTGAGGGTATCTGGAGGTACCTCATAGTAATGGCTTAAGTATTGAGGGATTTGCCAAAGAACAGGAGAAATTCAAAGGATTCACCCATGTTCATACATAATAAAACCAGTACCCACAATAAGCCCTGTAGATTAAAACTAATACTGTAAATACTAAAAGAAAATAGTGTTGTCAAAACAACGTATCTCTAGTGCCCCATGGCCAAAGAAGTCTTCTAAGTCCCCCTCACACACAGAACCCTCTCTCAACATCAGCTGGCCCCTGATTTCTGACTGCTGTCTTCCATCCGCACCCCACTCAACATGCAGGGCAGCCCTGTCTTCCTTGCACCCTCACCCCTTCTACAGGAACTAATCTCATCTACCTCACTGACAGATCCCACTGGCATGTCCTCCGTTAATCTCCCTGAGCTCCTCCCCAGATCACAAAAAGCATTAGAACAGAGGATTGTAGTGTTTCTATCTTCCACTGGCCAGATGGGCCTTGAAATGCTGTGCAAAGCTGAGATCTGGGTGTCCCTCTCTCATCAGTCATGAGGACAATAACAGGCTATTTAAGGTAATTCCGAGAACTTCACCATCCCTGGCTGTGAGATTCACCCATTTCCCTCGCCCAGGTCAACAGTTCATTTTTTACGACAGCTCCGTGAAGATGAGAAGAACCACAAATCTGTCCAAGGCAGAGCCACAGGCAGAGATTCAGAGAACACAAGTAAAGGCAACTCAAAAAATGTCACCCAGCTCCAACTCACCAAAGAAGGTAAATCCGATTTTGTGATTACTTTTTACAAAGTAATACAGAGAAGCATAAAAGGGACATGTCATGAAATCGGATGAGTCTTCAGATGCGGGATAGAAGTCAGAATGCTGACCATTCTCAGCTATGTGAAGTGGGACATGTTAAAAAAAAAGAGGCACCAACCCATGGGGCTGATCTGTTGATCAAAGGTCGAGCCAGATGTGCACGAGTGACCTGACCATCCTCACATCACCAAATGGGACTGCAGCAAAATCTCCCAGTCTCATTCTCATCTTGGTTCATTTTCCAGAGACCACGTCTCACCCTGCCACCCAAAACCAGACCCTAGACAAGAAGCCGGAGGGCCCTGGGACCTCCAGTTCTGCTCGCGGGATGGCACTGCGGACCTCCCAGCACCTCCGTGGATCTCGGCCCCCTGGCGTCAGACCAGATTCTGGTCAAGCCCAGCCTCACACTCAGCCCTGGAGGTCAGGCTCTGGAAAGAAGGCTCAGACAACTCCCCACTGACAGCTGAACTTACAGGAGCCCCATCCTGGAGCTGAGAGCCTCACAGGTTGACACCCCCGAATCGGTGTTCTCCCTTCTTCATTCATACACACACACACACACACACACACACACACACTCTCTCTCTCTCTCTCTCTCTCTCTCTCTCTCTCTCTCTCTCTCTCTTTCTCTTTCTCTTTCTCTCTCTCCCTCTGTCTGCTCTCATTTAATGTGGAAATTGACTAATTAATCTCAGGCCCTTGTTGGCTACCAAAAACGGGAGGACAGTGGCCACATTTGCCCTTTAGGAGAGCTGAGTTCCTTCCCACTCTCTGCCTTTGCCAGTCTCTTAGTTCAGGCAGCTCTGGACCTTGAACTCACAGTGGTTTCCCTTGACTCCAGATTTTGGGGGTAGGCGGACACAGGGCCATGCCTTTTCACAGTGCCCATGTTGGGACCCAGGTTTCTGACAGCCCCACCAACTGACAGGAGGATGCAAGGGGGCCCGTGCTTCTGACCACCACCTTACCCAAAGGAGGGAAGGTGGTTCAGATAAAAGATACAAGAAGCCAATGAAAATCAAGGTAAATGAACCAATGTCCAGCCACAGTGAGTGGAAGATGGCAATAGCCCAGAAACCAGGCTGAGGGGAGTGGATACCTTTAGGCACCAAAAATGTACCGCAGTCATCTAGCAGTAGGGGAGCTGACCCCACCTGAGACATTAATGCAGTTGCCCAGGCAATCTAACCAACCCATCAGGATTGGAAGGCCCAAAGATGGCCACCAAGCTGCCACCTGGTCTTCAAAGTCATCCTGCCTGGGGAGATGCCACCCCTGGGGAAGGGGCGAGTCATCACCACCCCCCACCTCCAGTACTGGCAGGTTTCTCAGGGTCACCAATAAATGTGAACACCCACCTCAGACACTAACTATCTGCTTCTGATGAAACATTATAATATGTGAGGCAACAAATTATCCCTAAAACTTAGCAACTTGAAACAATACATTTACTATGTCACCCAGTTTCTGTGGGTCAAGAATCTGGGCGTGGCTTAGCTGGGCAGTTCTCGTTCTGGGCATTGCAGTCAAGATCTGAGGTGGGGCTGCCGTCCTGAGAAGAATTGTCTGGGGCCAGGGGGTCTGCTGGCACAGTGGCTCACACACAACTCTGGGCAGGGGGCTGCGGCTCCTTGCTGAATATTTCCAGGAGACTGATTATGCCCCATGCGCACCTCTCCCTAGTGCTGTTGGGCGTCCTCACAACATAGCCAGAGGGCATGGAGGAAGCCACTTACTGTTAAAACCTAGTCTCAGGAGTTATACCATCCAGCCATTCTATCCCTTTCTCTTCATTAGCACTGAGTCACTATTTGGAGGGAAGGAAATTAGACTTCATCTGTTGATGGGAGGTGTATCAAAGAACTTTTTGGACATAGTTTAATAGGAAATTCCTAATTCAAATAGTTATAAGACCTCTATCAAGAGAACTCTAAAACTTTTTTGAGACTCTGGCAAAAGATTAGTTAATGGTGGCTCCCAGATCCTGTACAGACAATTTATTCTTTGATGCAGCATTAGTTTGCAAAACGTGAAGACAGGCCCAAGCTCATAATTGGGGCAGATGAGGAGAACGCAGCATATGGAAATCTCTATCACCCGGCCCTGGCTGGGATTGGGCCACCTAAACCAGACCTCTAAATTCTGTTGTGAAGATTCAACAAGTTGATGCAGGTAAGACTAAGTGCCAACCATTGTACTGAGTGCTCACTAAAATGGGGTGTGTATGAGCGTGTGTGCGTGCACATCTGTGTGTGTATGTACTAGCACAGGGATGGATACAATCAAATATCCTGGGGCTCAGGTTATGAACACAAATAGCAACAGCATTGACTAAACAAAACTTTTACTCTATAACCCTAGTGAACTTCGAGCAGAAGCTACACCCAAAAGACAAGGGGCAGGGTGGTCTTCCTCAGACCTCAGGTCTTCAGTGTCTATGTAAAGAAGTGTTGCATGCACATGTAGCTCACAGCCAACAGATGTCACAGGGTTTCTTTCCACATTTGAGAAGAGAGCTTAGTCTCTTCATTTCTACGGGAGGAGCGCCTCATTCACGACAGGACTGTGCAGCGCCGCCATCTTGTGGCAGTTTCTTGAAATCTGTCCTGGAGCTCTCCCTAGTCGTGGAAATTTAAACAGCACATTCGAGTTCCACAGGTCACGTTAATGTTGCCCTGAGTAGAAAATAGTGGCTTCATTCACACCAAAATGACACAGTGCGCCATGAACAGGGCTAAATAAAAATTAAACAGATGCTACAGCGTGACCCTTGCCACAGGCGAACAGTGAGATCTGCAGAGAGAAAAGGCCCCACTGCCCATGGCTTTAAAGCCCCAGGCTGACGCTCCTCCTCAGAATTGCTACCCAGGGTATCTTCGCAGCTGGAACTCATGGGGGAATCTGTCCTGCACATCACCTCCAAACTAATCTCCAATTAAACACTTCCTCATGGACAATCAGAGTCTCATGAGATCCAAGCCACTCATCCATTTGCTTCCATTGAAGGCTTATGTTCTAGCTGACACTCTAGATCTTTCTTTCTTTTCTCCAACTACTGACCAGGATGGACCTTACACCTCTAGCATGTCTTCTCTCTATTCTGAAAGTTGCTTCCACTCTTTCCACCCTCCATCTCTAAATGACCTACCTACACATCCTTCTATGAAAATACCTAAAATCACTCTACCAATGAAGCTGGTCCACATGGTCTTCAGGTCAGCCTCCCAAACTAGTGCATTTCTGTTCTGGATTATGTTCAGCCTCCCAGGTGTGCAACATCTCTGAAGTCAAAGACTGTGGTTAGTATTGCCATTGTCCATTAGTCTCCCAGCTCTCTGCACTACCTACTCCCCTCAGGGAGATCCTTGATGTCACCTCTTCATTGAGAGCCTCTATAAAACAATGCAACATTCCTTAACAATTATCAACAGCTCAGGCACTATATATTTACCTGATTTTCCATCTGCCCCTAAGATGTAAACTTCGTGATGGCAAATATTTGGTTTACTTAGTAATGGTATCCCCAGCACTTAAGATACCTAGCATGCAATAGGCACACACACAAAAGTTTTTTTTTTAAATGAATGGAATTGGTTGATTTTGTTACCTCTTGAACAGTAAGCATTGACAACTGAATCCTCAACTGTAAAAGAAGAAAGATGTTGAATCATACATTCTCCAATTTGCCCGCCAGCTCAAAACTTACCTCTATTCTCAGGGACCCAAGAAAGAACAGTTGAACTGAATTGCTTAATTTGGGTTCTAACATGAATATCTGTAGCTTTGGTCTCCTTTCTGTACTCACTCCTCCAGCTACCCACCAACACTCCAAACTTCATGTCTGTGAAGTGTCTACAAATTAAAATTAGTCCCCTGCACCTAACGCATATCTCATGGTGCCAGCTGCCAAGGCCACACTAGCACTTACAGAGCTGAGCTGCAGTTGGTAGAAGCTGGGAGGACACATCAGAACAGTAAATCTGGAGTTAGCAGGCTCGCCAGCTTGAGTCAGCCCAAAATTGTTTTGATCAATAGCATTTTGCCTCTTCCAAAAGATAAATAATGTGCTTCTTAGTGCAAAATCAGATGTTACCAGGCAATGATGGGTGGCTGTGGGTTTTCAAAAAGAAAGAGAAGGAAATAATGCTTTAAAAGCGGCAACTGGAAGCAGGCAGGCAATCCATCAACTTTTATCATCGATGTAAACAAGGTGTGAGTCATAGAAGCAGTCATAATAGAAACTAGAATAAAGTTGGAATTGAATTATAATGAAAATATTGCACACGAAAATTTGTAGCATATGGCTAAAGCAGTATTTACAGGAAATGCATATTTAAGGGGAAAAGTTTAATGAGCCAAACAGCAACGTTAAGAAGTAAAACAGAAAGCAAAATAAATGAGAAGGACTAATAGAAGAGCAACAATTAATAGATTCAACAAAATTAGAGGTTCATTGTTTGAAGTAAGATTGAAATTTTTTCAAGATTGATAAAAAAAGAAAAAAGAACAAACAGGAATGAAAAAAAGGGACGATGAGTAAACTGCTGCAGAAAAGATTGTAAATTTTCCAACTGAAATCTATAATCCAACAATGTGAAAACATAGATGAAAACAGGAAATTCCCAGAAAAGCATAATGAACAAAATTGATCCATAAAAGTAGAAAACCTGAATAATTCTATCACTGTTATAAGTGACAATCAATCATGTAAAGATCTCTGCTTTCTTGAAGATCCCTGCCTTCAAGATCTCTTTCTTCTTGGAGTTCTGCTGTTTGACTGTAATGGGTACAGTTCTTTTTATCCTGCTTGAAATGCATCCTTGCACCTTTGAATCCATACTTTTCATCAGTTCTGGGAAAACTACAGCATTTTCCATCTCACAAATATTGTTTGTCCCAGTGATGGTTTGTTTATTTTATATGTCAATCTTCCAGGACTAAGGAATGCCCAGATTGCTGGTAAAACATTGTATCTGGGTGCATTTGGAGGAGATTTCTGTAGCGTTTGAACTGGTGATCTGAGTACAGGAGATAGTCCTCCCAAAGGCAGGAGGGCATCTTCCAATTCTTTGAGAACCAGAATGGAACAAAAAGGTGACGGAAGCACAAATGAGTTCTACCTCTGCTTAAACTGAGATATCCATTTCCTCCCCTGGACATCGCGCTCCTGGTTCTCAGATCTGGGCTTACACCATCAGCCGCCTCCCACCCCCAACCTCAGGCCTGTGAGCTCAGACTGACACCGCCAGCTTTCCTATGTCTCCAACCTGCTGATGGCAGATCGCTGCCCTTCTTGGCCCCCATAACCTTGGGAGTCAATTCTGACAATAAGTCTCCCCTTGATATACCTATTATTTGTTTCTCTGGAGGACCCTGAGCAATACGTTCCTATTTTTCTTTCCTGCCTTTGAAGCAGAGGAGGCTTGACCCTTTCATACCACATTCTGTGTCTCTTAATCTTTCACCTCCTTATTTCTCCCTTGAATTCTGGTTAAATTATTTGGTTACGTCTTTCAGTTCACTAATCTTCTTTTGAGCTGTACCTCATTTGCTATTGAGTTACTGCATTTCTTTTAAATTTCAAAGAGTTTTTCATTTCTACAAGAAGCACATCTGTTCATTTCTGCCCTGCTCCCCGACCATGGCATAGGTGAAGTTGTGTGTCTAAAGACAAGAGCAATGATCTTTTTCTATAAAGGGTCAGATAGTAAATGTTTTGGACTTGTGGGCCACATAGTCTCTGTTGCATATTATTTTATTTACAACCCTTGAAAAATGTAAAAATCAGTCTTAGCTCTTGACCTCTGGGTCATTTTGCTGAGGCCTGCTCTAGAAGCCCCACACGTGATCCAAAGCAACAGTCAGTGCAGCAAGGGAAGCTGATACAAGTGCTCATGAGGGAAATGTCAGGATAAAAGTCCCTCCAGTAATGATCCTGGGCCCCCAGTCTATACATGGCAAGCAGATGATCCCAAAGACCAGGCATGCTTACACGAGTGCCACCTGGGTGCCATGGGAAGGAGACCCAGAGCTCAGAGATTTTGAGCATCTGGCTGGCATCAGCACATCTCTAAGGTCAGAGTGCATAGGCCACATTACATCAGGGATTAATAAGGTACCAGCACACGGCACTAGAACCTGAGCCCAAGACCGGAGGCCCTCCCCTGCATCTAGGCCCCTGAACCCCACTGCTATTTTGACCAGAGCTGAAGAAGAGCGGGAATCTGAAAGACTCTTACCTTAATAAGACTGTTTATACCTGAAATTACCAAGATACCAATAATGTCAAGGTCATACACTGAACATCTTTGCCAGGTTCCAACATCATTTAGTGAAATGACAGCAAACTAACAGCAAACTGTTCACCTGCTGCCAATGGAAGTTAAAAAATGGAATGCAGAACAGCTTCACCAGGCGAAACTAAACTGTTTCCAGATCATCTGTCTACTTGCATAAGTTAATGACTGAAGGAATAAAACTCAACCAGGTCAAGAGAGTATCTTAAAAAATGGGGGTTTAGGAGAGTCTATGCGAAGTGACAGGAGAACTGGGACTTAACTGAGAACAAGTAATGTGAACTGCTGTTGTGCTATGACAAAGGAGACAACAAGATGAAAGACCACTAGCACTGGTTGAATCCCTACTACGTGCCAGGTACCACATCTGTGTCACCCTTGGCCTATTGTCCAGATGTCCAAGAGCTGTTTGTTGAAGGGATGAATGAATCTTCATTGTGCAGAAGCGATGAAAGCTCATGAAGGAAGGTTAGATGATTTGGACTTACACCTTATAAGTAGCAGAGCTGCAGTCTGAATCCTGGTTTGCTAACTGATTCATATTTATTGCTGCTTAACACTCATCCCCAAATTAAGTAACTTAAAACGACAATGTATTCTTTCTCATGACTCTGGGTTGTTGGGGCTCAACTAGGTGGTTCTTCTACTTGTCTCATTTGAGGTGTTTCATGTGGTTACAGTCAGTGTCAAAGGGTGAGTTGGGGTACAATTTAATAGGATTGAAAACTAGCTCCCTCCCCCCCTTACCTAGCAGACAGGTTTGGGAGGGTTGAACAGGTAAGGGAACAGCTAAGGCTGCCTTGGGGACAAGGCCATAAGCCCGACCACCATGACCAGAAAAAACCAGCCCAGCTCCAGGAATGCAGAAGCAGAGGCCAGGACATGTTTCTGTGTCAAAGGCCAGTGCAGGAGACCAGAAATCCCAGCAGATAACTGCAAACTGGCACCCCAAGTTAGAAAGTCCACAAAAGCCGAGTATAAAAGAGAGCCTCAAAACCTCCTTCGGGCGGTGACTTCTGTCTCACCAGCTGCTTCTCTCAGCAGGGTATTTCAATAAATCCGCCTTTTCTGTTCTCCACTGTCTCTGGTGAATTCGTACACCCCTGCGCATCCAACTTCTTCCCAATCTTACTCCCCACTACAGGGTAGAACGCACAAGATGGCTTCACTGACATGTTAACTTGTGTGGCAGGACAGCTAGAAAGTTCAGCTCAGTTGGGCTGCTGGGAAAGCAGGACTCCTCTCCATGAAGACTCAGGGCTTCTCCCCCTCCATAGGGACTCCCCATCAGAGTAGCAGAACTTATAAGGCTACTCAAGGATCCCAAGAATGCAAAAGACTAAGGCCTGAAACTGGCACAGAATCACTTCTGCTGCATTCCATTAGCTACAATGAGTCTCAGGCCCACTTTGCGGTGGGTGGGGACTAAAGACTGCTATCAGGGAGCACAGACCACTGATCACCTTTAGAGACTAGCTACTGCAGGTGATCCTGGGGCCAAACCCTTAAAATCTTCCCATTACTTCACATCATGATGAGCACCCACAGATACACGACTGGATATTCTGCCTTAGGCAGGTAATCCTGGCAGTGGAGAGGAAGGTAGCTTGGAAAAATGGAAAATCAAAAGTTTTGAGAAAGACCATTTTGGTGGCAGACACCTGAAGCGAGGCAGGAGCAATACCGCATACCGCAGAGATGCCCATTGCAGTCAGGATTATGAAATGTCAGGGGAGGTTGTTCTAGCAAAAAGAAGGAGGTGTGGAAGCCAAGGGAATATTTTTAGTGTTTACAGTATTTCCCCATCTAAACATAAGTTCGTATCTCACTGGTTGAAGTACACTTTTTTTCAGCTGCTTCTATAAACTAGCAAACTACTTCAGCACAGCTCCATTACACCCAGAGGACTCGAATCTATCCAAAGTATGACACTGGTTAACATTCAGCTCAGTGACTCATCTGCAATCATCTATGTTAGTATTTTTAATGTTTATAATGTTTAAGAGAATTTAACATACTGAGTAGATGAATTTTGCAATTCCATTTTAAAATGTGGAGTAACTGATTCACTCAATATGTGTTTTTTGTTTTTTGGGTTTTTTTAAGATTTATTTACTTATGTGTCGAACTGGGGTGTAGGCCAGAGGTGCAGGGGGTGAAAGAACACATTGCTGAAGGGTGCAGCAGGTGAGATAGGAGAGGTCTGCTGAGCCATGTTGGTTAGCTCCCTGGCAGGGGATGGAATCCAGGCCAAAGGGGTGACAGTGCTGAGACTTAACCCCTAGGCCATCACAGAGGCCCTGAGTTTACATATCAGAATTCAACCACTTTAGTAGGCAATACAGATTACAAGATTTTAAGATTAAGTTTTAAGAGAGCTCAGTACTTGATTTTGTCCAGTGACTAAGAATAAATGTATGTAAGTGCTGATCGAGATTTTAGTTATAAAAATCTCCTTTAAATGAATTTTTAAATTTTACCAGGATATGTACTACTTAGAAATACTTAAGTTTGGGGCTTCAAACCCTTAATATTAATTACTAAAACAAAAATTATTTTGAAATGGTCGCCAGAGTGCCCAAATGCCACCCTCCAGCGCGGAGAAGCTGGTGCTACAATTTGGAGCCATTCAACAGGGCGAGCAACACGTGGCCCCGCAGGAGTCGAGTGCTGCTGAGGCAGGGGACAGCGAAAGCGGCCTAAGAGGTGAAATCATACTACTTTGCCACTTCATTGCCTGCTCCCTCATTAAAATTAAAATATATATATGTGTGTGTGTGTGTGTATGTATGTATGTATGTATGTATGTATGTATAACTTAAAAGCTCCAGCCAGACACGCGGGGTCACGCTTCCGAGGGGGTCGGCTCCAGCGAGCCCAGGCGCCGCTCCAGTCTGGAGGAACCGGCACGCGCCCCACCGGGAACCCGGGAGGGTGGGTGCCGCGCCCAAGACAGGGGTCCTGGGGGCGAAAGGCGGGGTGAAGGGCCTGAAGCTGCGAAAAACGGATTCGGCAACAGTTTGTCTGAGATGGTGGCCGCCGCCCGCGTGGAACCTCCGGACTTCACCGGGTGCTGCTGTCCGGAATATACATAGCGGAAACAGGAGGCACTGGCTGTTAGCCCGAAAGCGCCTTTCCAAAACGACCCCCGGCCTGCAGACCCGGCCGCGTCCGCGCGTCCCCGGCAACCGCGCCCGCCCACGCCGCAGCAGAAGCCGGAAAAGGCCGGCTCGCCCCGCTCGCGCCACCCCCGCCCGCTCTCCGGGCGATACCATCCCGGTAGACCCCTCCCGAGGCCCAGAATGGTACCGTTCTCAGCCTCTGATTGGCCAACGGCGCAGGGGCGTGGCCTCTGGAGCCTGGTCCGCGAGCCAGAGCCCGCTCTCCGCAGTGCGAGTCGGGCCGGGAGCGGACGCCATGGTGAGTGGTGATTGCAGGATGCGGAGGAGGCCAAGGCCGCGGTTGAGGCCTGGGTTGGGCCCTCACTTCAGGCCGGGGCCCATACAGGGAGCGGGATTATGGGGACTCAGGGACCTCGCTGATGCTCGTGTCCCGGCTCCCGTTCCAGGTGCTGCTGCACGTGCTGTTCGAGCACGCGGTCGGCTACGCGCTGCTGGCGCTGAAGGAGGTGGAGGAGATCAGTCTGCTGCTGCCGCAGGTGGGTGGAATCGGTGGGCTTCCCCGGCCGCGCAGCAGCTCCTTGGACGGTGCGGGCCCCGGCATGCACCGCGCGCGCTCCCACGTGGCCAGCGGTGCGTTGAATGGGGGGGGGGTGCACTGAACCCGAAAGCTCCAGAGCCCGGGGTTCTTAACCTAGATTCATGATTCGAATCGCCATCGGAGCGTTTGGAATTAAGCCTCTAGTACTCTTGCCCGCACTGATGAGTCTGGGGTCATCATTGGTTCATTTTTCAATCGTTCGGTTGATTAGTGCGTCCACGGCTGAGAACCACTGCTTTACTACGCCCTAGAGGCAAGAGGTAGGGAAGGAAACCGCTCATCCTCTCTTAATCTCCCCCAGGTGGAGGAGTGCGTACTCAGCTTGGGCAAGTTCCACAACATCGTTCGTCTCGTGGCCTTTTGTCCCTTTGCCTCATCCCAGGTTGCCTTAGAAAATGCCAATGCTGTGTCTGAAGGTGAGTCTATTACCCGCAAAAATTTTAGGGAGGGAGGTGAGAGATTTAGTTTCTGCTGGGAGGCTTGTTGGTAGCATTTGCTTTTATTTGGCTATTCTGTTCTAAATCTGATGTGTGCTGAGAGGTACTTGATCTCTACGGAATACAATTTAAAATCGTTTTTACAGTGTTAAAGGTTATGGTAGACTGTTACTGCACTGTACAACCCAAAGTGTAGGCTTTATTTCCTTTAGACTCTGTAGTGATAGGTGATTCATAAGTGAAGGGGTGAGGGGGGTTAATAGTAGACCCAGTCAGATGTGCTTCTCTGCTACTCTGTTCCATTGATTAGAAACGGCAGTTCTGACTCAGGGAAGCAGAAAGGTTTGCACCTGGAAAGCAACACATGTGCTCTTGGCCTGAGACCTCTTCCTCCCGTGGTTGATGTAGGCTTTGCAGTGATGACTTGATTCTGTCAATCCCCTGAGTGCAGTCACTGATGTCACCATGTCTCTGAGCAAAGCCTGGAGGGAGGGGTCTGGGTAGGCCATCCCATCATGCTGTTTAGGGCAGTGTAAGACTTGTCGCTTAGTAGGCAGTTGACGGAACAGGATCTTAGGTTTAAGTGTCCTTCAGCATGTTAAAGGGACCTCTGTTCTTTGTCCTGAGGTGTTGTTCATGAGGACCTCCGTCTACTCTTGGAGACTCACCTGCCATCCAAAAAGAAAAAAGTACTCTTGGGGGTTGGAGACCCCAAGATTGGTGCTGCTATACAGGAGGAGTTAGGGTACAACTGCCAGACTGGAGGTGTGATAGCTGAGATCCTTCGAGGTGAGATCATCATCTATTAATGTTCTTGGCGTCTTCCATGGGTTTCTGGAAACTGTTAGTTGGATGCTTAAGGGTGCTTCTGGGAAGCCATCCCGCTTGATTGGTGCCCATGGGTGCAGGAGCTAGCTCAGCCTTCCCTGCTGACAGTCTTCCCTTTCATCAGGAGTCCGTCTGCACTTCCACAACCTGGTAAAGGGCCTGACGGATCTTTCTGCTTGTAAAGCCCAACTGGGCTTGGGACACAGCTATTCTCGTGCCAAAGTGAAGTTTAATGTGAACCGAGTGGACAATATGATCATCCAGTCTATTAGCCTTCTGGACCAGCTGGACAAGGACATTAATACCTTCTCTATGCGGGTCAGGTAAACTGCGGGGATGAGCCCTGGGGGGAGGATCTTTGGCCTGTGGTTTACCAATTTTGAATCCCGGGGTCGGGACTGTGGGTCATCCTTTGTGTAGAGCCATGTGGGGCAGGACTGGGCCTCCTGGTGCTTACCACAGGCTGTGTTCTCTACACTGACTGTACAGATGGAGGAGGCAAAGCAATCCCACCCCATATACACCCCAGTCCAGGCCCCTTGCCTGGTCTGTATTGTGAATGGGGGGACATGGAGTTGAGGGGATGTTGAGAATCTAACTTGTTCCCATTTCCTCTGGGCAACATGCAGAGGTGTGGAGAGGACTAAGGCTGTAGTTCCATTTGCACCTAGACAGTTGGGCCCAGGAATGATCTTGGTTCTTTACAGGGAGTGGTATGGGTATCACTTTCCTGAGCTGGTGAAGATCATCAACGACAACGCCACATATTGCCGCCTTGCTCAGTTCATTGGAAACCGAAGGGAACTTAATGAAGAAAAGTTGGAGAAGCTGGAGGAGCTGACAATGGATGGGGCCAAGGCTAAGGCTATTCTTGATGCCTCACGGTCCTCCATGGGTGAGTACAGAACTTAGCAGCCAAAATCACGCAGCTCTGAATATGTGGCTCTCCTGTATTCACATTTTATATTTTCTAGGCATGGACATATCTGCCATCGACTTGATAAACATTGAAAGCTTCTCCAGTCGAGTGGTATCGCTGTCAGAATATCGCCAGAGCCTACACACTTACCTGCGATCCAAGATGAGCCAAGTAGCGCCCAGCTTGTCAGCGCTAATTGGGGAAGCGGTGCGTCCTGGGAATTAAGGAGTGTTACCGTTCTTTATTATTTCCTCGCCCACTGTATCTCCTATTTGGGTTTGGTGGGGAAGAGATGAAACAGGGTCCTGTGAGTTGGTAGTGTCCGCTCCTCTGACCTGTTCCTTAAATCTCTCTGCAGGTAGGTGCACGTCTCATTGCTCATGCTGGCAGTCTCACCAACCTCGCCAAGTATCCAGCATCCACAGTGCAGATCCTTGGGGCTGAAAAGGCCCTGTTCAGGTACCAGGGAGGGCACCTGCCCACTCAGGTGCCACTTCTGGTGCCCACTGCTTGTCTGGGGATCACAGTGATGGCTGACCAGGGCTCCCTGACCTATACAGGCCTCTGCTATGGGGTGATGGCCAGTCCTGGTGTCTGAGTGGTTCCCAGGGCCCAGCAAAGGGACCAAGTTTCCAGGTCAGCGACATTGGATGCCTTCCCTCTGCCTCTGGGGGCTGTGGGTTGGCATGAGGTGGGGTAGAGACCCTGCCTGGCCTGATAAGACTTGAGACTGGGAGGGACCGGAGCTTCCTTGGCTATTGGGTTGAAATTTCTAATCTTAAACTCTGCACTGAATATTATTCTCCCAGAGCTCTGAAGACAAGGGGTAACACCCCAAAATACGGACTCATTTTCCACTCCACCTTCATTGGTCGAGCAGCTGCTAAGAACAAAGGCCGCATCTCCCGATACCTGGCAAACAAATGCAGTATTGCCTCCCGAATCGATTGCTTCTCTGGTATGGGTGGGGGTGTTGGCAGTTGTGTGAAGGGGCTGGGCGAGTGGGGAGGCAGAGTACCTTGGCTTCTACAATGATGTCAGTATTTTTCGTCAACAGCAGTTCACCTAGTGAGTGTTGATATGTTGGGTCTGAGTGAAGCTGAGGGTAGAGGGAATACCAGCTGTGGGGGAGGGGGTAGTGTGTCCCTTAGGGGCTGCTGACAGGCTTTATCTATCCCTACACATACACACATATCCAGAGGTACCCACAAGTGTATTTGGGGAGAAGCTTCGAGAGCAAGTTGAGGAGCGACTGTCCTTCTATGAGACCGGAGAGATTCCACGGAAGAATCTAGATGTCATGAAGGAAGCAATGGTTCAGGTCAGTTTGGGCTTTGCTGGATGGGGGAGAGAAGCATGTAGCTGGCTGTTGGAGGTGATGAACTATCTTAGCCTGACTGTGGAGTGGAGGCAGAAAAACTGATTTAATGAGCCTGATCCAATAAAGCCAGAAAGGAGGCCTGGACAGCCAGCGGTCGTCAGAGCCTTTTCAGTATGTTTCTTTGGCCAGGCAGAGGAAGCGGCTGCTGAGATTACTAGGAAACTGGAGAAACAGGAGAAGAAACGCTTGAAGAAGGAAAAGAAACGGCTGGCTGCAATGGCCCTCGCATCCCCGGAAAACAGCAGTAGCACGCCGGAGGAGTGGGAGGTCAGTAGGCGAGTGGAATTCTCAACAGGAGCACCAAAGGATGTGCTGCATCCGGCCATCATGTCCCACCCAGGCTTCTGGGCTGAAATGAGGACCCTCAGCATCTTAAACTACCTCTTGAGTCTATAGGAATGAGATAGGTGCTGAGAGAACTTGCTCAAGAGCCCAGAGAGGTGGTTGCAATACGACCCCATTCCCTGGGCGAATGTGCTCTGTCCTCGGCTGCTTCCCAGGAGTCCTCAAATGGGAGTAGTGTAAACCCCCCCTCGGCTTGTTCCCGTGTCCAGTGGTGGTAGCTCTTCACAGGGGGGACATGGGGGCCACAGTGGGGAGAGCAGGCGTTGTGTTAGGCCAGCAGCCTCTCCCGCTTTCCATCTAGTGTTCAACTTGTCGATTTGTGGATTTGGCATGGTGGTTACATCATGACCAGCTCAGTGGGCTTGGATAAACTTGCATCTTCTCTCCACTAAGTGGGAGTCACATTTAGGGTCAATTTCCAGAGCTACAGCTATAGAGTCAAAATTTTCCCCAACTCACTGGGGCAGTATTTTAACAGTATTTTCACCTGCCTTTCTGCCCTGGCAATGGAAATTGCTGGAATGGGGTGGGGGGGTGGGGGGGGCTCATACAGTGGGTAACACTTCTCTTGTGCCCTTTTCCCCTTTAGGAGACAAGTGAAAGACCCAAAAAGAAGAAAAAGCAAAAACTCCAGGAGGTTCCTCAGGAGAATGGGATGGAAGATTCAACTGTCTCCTCTAAGCCCAAGAAAAAGAAAACTTTTTCCAAGGAGGAGCTAGTTAGTAGTGATGTTGAAGAGACAGCTGGCAGTGCAAATCTTCCCAAGAGGAAGAAATCTCTCTCCAAAGAGGAACCTGTCAGTGACCAGGAAGAGGCAGGAAACAAGGTTGTCTCTAAGAAAAAGAGGAAATTCTCTTCCAAGGAGGAGCCGCTCAGCAGTGGACCTGAAGAGGCTGCTGCCAGCAAGAGCAGCAGCTCCAAGAAAAAGAAAAAGTTGTCAAAAGTACCCCAGGAAGATTAACAGGGACATTCTCCCCTTATAGGGTGTAGCCCATGGTGACATTCCCCACCCTATCCCCCATACCCCAATAAAAACCAAAAACTTCAAAAAGGTGATAGACATGTTTTATTTGACACTTTACATGGGTGTGGGTGGGACCTAAGAGAGGGACAGAGAATCAATGACGGCCTCAGTCAAGTCGTTGCAGGTGGCATAGCCACCCATGTCAGGAGTTCGAACCTGTAGGGGAGAATTGTCATCATCCCTGTGGCCTAGGCCCTGCCCTAAGACCCCCCCACCCCACCAACAGTCCCCTAAGGAAGCCAGCCCCAGGACAACCTAGGCTCTGCCCAGGTGAGGTTGGGGTTAGGTTTAAGGGCTCTTCTCTGGCTGGTCCACTGTACTGAAGGGATGTGTAGGTAGTATGGTCCTGTGAGGTTGAAAGGGGTAAAGGGCTTTAGCCCCCATGGGGGTGCAGATGGCCGATGACGGACTTGATGAAGTCGGTTGTGGTGCTGTAGCCGCCCATGTCTCGAGTCCGAACCTACAGCGGCCACCGCGAACAGTGGTGGGGAAGAAAAGAGAGCCCATGAAGGGAGGCAGGGCAGCAATGCTGGAGGCAATGGAATCCAAGGAAGGTGGAGGGACCAGGAAGAAGAGACGGCAGAGATGCGAGGAGGTGGCCAGGTTTGGAACAGGCCAGCCACTCCTGTCCCTGAGAGCCACAGCCGCTGTTGAAGCTACGCGGCAGGATGGCAGACAGCAGGAAGTAAGATGACAGATCAGATCTGAGACAGGATGAGTAGGGCTTTGAGGAACTAAGAGCCAGATGGGATGAAGATGGCAAAGAATGCAGATGGGGATGGGCCTCCAGGTGCGGAAAAGGTGACAGGTGACAGTGCCTCAGCCAGCCTGCTATCTCCCGCTGCTCCACTCCCCCCCCCCCGCACCCCCACACACACCGAGAACTGCAATGTCTGCAATAAGACCACCCCAAAAAGGGCCAAAGAGTGGAGCAGGACAGAGAAGAGCAGATGGGAAGTAAAATGCAAAGGAGATGAAAGGGAGGAACAGCCAAGGAGGAGCTGAAGAACAGCCCTGAAAGCCAGAGGCCACTCAGCGAGCAGATGGGTGGGGACCTGGGTGGAAGGAGGCCCCAAGTCAGGTCCCCTCGTGCCAAGGCCCTAACCCAGAGCCTTGCCAACTCACCTTGCCAACTTTGATCACCTTCTTCACGGCATCTGCAATCATGCTGGAGTGATACTCGAGACTGAATGTGAACAGAAGAAACTGAGGTTCCCCTACACTTTCACACTCTCCACCTTTTGTGCCTCCCCCATAGCATCTGGCCTCCGCCCTCAGCCATGACCTACTTGAGATGCCGCAGCATGTTGGAAGCCGACAGCAGCATGGCTGTGGGGTTGGCAATGTTCCTGCCCACCGCCTGAGCAAATGGGTGCCGGGCGCCCTGTGGAGAGAAAGGGCAGGCCAGACTCACTGGAAGCAGACATTACACAGAAAAGAGCATTATGGGAGGGAAGGCAGGCCAGGGACACTGAGAAGGTGGGGAAGCAGAAGCAGGCCAAGGTCACAGAAGATTTGGGGACTCTCGGGAAAGCTGAGGTCAGAAGAGGGCACACAGAGAAAGCTGAGGAGGGGTGGTGTTCCTCACCATCTCAAACACCGCATACTCTGCACTGTAGCTCTCACCAGGGACCACGCCAGCGCCCCCAACCAGGCCAGCAGCAAGATTGTCAATAATGTTCCCATACAAATTGGGCATCACAAGAACATCAAACTGGTAAGGATTCTGCACCAGCTAGGGGGCGAGAGGCAGACATGAGATGTGACCTCGACTCCCCACCCTCCCTGTGTACCATGACAGTGCAGACATGAGGGCCTCACCTGCATGCAGCAGTTGTCTATGATCATTGTCTCAAACTTAATTTTGGGATATAGTTCAGCAACTTCCCTACAGCACTGCAGGAACAGCCCATCCCCAAGTTTCCTGTCCGTGGACCAAAGGGAACAGATTCAGTTAACAGAGCAGAAGCAGGCTACCATCCCAGGAACCTACCACACGAAAAACCAAGTCCCTCACATGATGTTGGCCTTGTGGACGGCTGTGACTTTGCCCCGCCCCTTCTTAGTGGCATAGTCAAAAGCAAACTTTGCAATTCGCTGAGATTTGGTTCGAGTGACAATCTTCAAGCACTCAATCACGCCCTTTGCACTCTGGGGAGAATAAAGCAGCAACCCGGTAACATTGGAAAGAAAGGAAGAAATGAAGCCTCATACCTACCTCCACCCCTGCCGTGCCCAATTTCTGGGGCCTTACCTCGTGTTCCAGAGAGCTATACTCGCCTTCTGTCTGCTCCCGAATGATCACCAGATCTAGATTGTTGTGTCGAGTCATGTACCCAGGAAGCGACTTCACATGGACCACATTGGCAAACAAGTCCAACTTACGCCTGGGGGTGGGGCAGCGCCATCAGCACTGTGCTTAGTGCCCCTACTCCCCTCTGACCCATGACCCCCCCACCTACCTCAGTCTCATATCATAGGAGGCTAGCTCCCCCTTATACTCCATCGGGGTGTGAATCTTTCCTGCATAAACAAAGTGGGGGGGAGGGTGGAGGTGTCAAGCACAGGTTCCCAGGGGTGTCCCATCCCATCAGGGACATAATGGAATCCAGACTCCCAGTTCCCGCTCCCATCAGTGACCCCTACATGTCTGAGGAGAGGGACAGGCTAGTCACTGGGAGAAGACAGTATGCAGTGGTTGAGGTCAGGAGCGAAAAAGAATAATGTTAAAACCAGAAATATTTGCCTATTGCTTTATTTCTAGTCTCCATATTTATACTGAAACTTCAAATAACCTAAAAAGACAGAAGATTATGTCAGGTTATCAAAGAACCTGGGTTTAAAAGGTTGATAAATGATGCCAGAGAATCTATAACCTTCCTTGATGTTTCTGTGCCCACCCACTTGACATTTTTTCCAGCCAACACTTACCTAATATCAACCAAAAAATAAAATCCCACCCTCAACAGATAAACAATGCACTGGAGAAGACAGACAATAAGAAAGGCATGCTAGAAAGCATGAGAGCGTTATTAATGATATGCATAGGAACACAGGTAAGAAATTCCCTCTGCCACTATCAGAAAGTGTTACAGAACTGACGCTTCAGCCAGATCTTAGATTAAGTGGGTATGGTAAATTGAGTAGTAACCCCCAAAATATGTTCATGCCCTAGTCACCGTAACATGCAAATGTTAGGAAAATGATGATTGCAGCTATAATTGAAAGTCTTGAAATGAAACATCCTGGATTAGGGTGAAGTCTAAATCCAATGATAATTCCTTGGACAAGGAAAGGAAGAACAGCATAAACCAAGGTAATACATATATCTGGGAACTGAGACTACAAGTGACCATACATGTTGTGGAAACAAAGGCAGAAAAACTGAGGGTCTGCCTCTAAAGGGTTAGTTTACTTTTCTGTGCTAAGCCTGGGACTGACAAAGTAATACTGGTCCTTCCAAGACAGAAGATGTGGCAGATGGCCTGCAAAGGCAAAACTAAAAAAAATCTAGTAAGGAGATTAAGTTATAGAAGTAGAAAAGATGACAGAAGAGGCAGCTAGAAATGGCATTCTAGAAAGATTTGATGGGGCCTCCTTGGTGGTGCAAGGGGTTAAGTTTCAGCACTATGAAGCTATCGACAACCACTGCAGCATGAATTTGATCCCGGCCAGGGAGTTGATCCACATGGCACAGCAGACCTCTCCTGTCTTGCCCGCTGCTCCCCTCAGCAGTTTATTTCAGTAGATCCACTTGTTCTGTTCCCCTCTATCTCTGGTGAATCCCCTCACCACCCCCACACACCTCTGGCCTACACCCCAGCTCTTGTGTGCATAAATTAAAAAAAAAAAAAAAAAAAAAACCTTGACCCACAATGAGCCCCATGACAAACTCCAAACTCTTCAAGTCTTCCTAGGGTAGCTGACTCAACTCCTGGATCCCCAAGGAGGCAGAAGGAGAAAAATGGCCACTCTAGGGAGTTAATATATCAGTATGTGGATAGTGAATCTTAAACATTTGCTCATTTGATTTTAAAGGATATGGATGGGTGGTAGCAGGGTAAACATACCAATGATGGCCACCTTGTTCTCCTTCATAGAACTCAGCACCTGCTCCAGCTTCTCCTCAGATGCCGTATTCTGCACTTCGCTCAAGTGATGTTCCTGAAACTCCACCGGGACAGAAGCAGCCTTCAGGAACAGGGACCAAAAGTCAGAGGGTCAGGATCAAGTAAGACCCTTCCAACCCACCCCATCGTTCCTGCTGGCTTATTCCCTCGGGACCACTCACTTTGAACACTTCCTTGACAGCGTGCATCAGTTCAGGTCCCACGCCGTCTCCTGGCAGCATGGTCACAGGAAAGGCGCCCTCGACCTTCACGTCCTCTGCCTACGAGGGGGCCCAGAAGAGCTAGCGCTGAAGCGGGAGCTGGGGTGGAAGGCGAGGGTGGGGAAGATGCCAGGGGAGCTGGGAGCACATACTTGAGCCAAAACGCGGCTGAATTTGCACTTACCTGGCTCCGTGAGGCGGCGTGCGCCACGGTGGAGGTACACAAACTCCTCCATGGCCCGGGGTTCGGGGCGGCGACCAGCGCCTGCGACAATGACACACAAGCCTGTGAGGTTGGGTCTGGGAGCAGACTCCGAATACTGCAGTGCACCTGGTTCAAACCCGCCGCTCCCGCCCACTCCCGGCCTGCCCCCGGACTCACTCGGGTCAGCCAGCGGACACCGCAGAGGGCAGCCATCTTCTCCGCAGGAAGTCGCGGCGGAAGTGACGTTACGGGAGCGGCCGGGCACCTTGACTTCCTGTAGGTCACTGAGGGGCTTTGTGCGGCGTTTCTTTATTCCTCCAACCAGCAACCTACGTGCTACTCTTTTCTTCATTTATGCTTTTCTGTCCACTCACTCCTTCCCTGGATGCTAACGTAACACTATTGCTTTTTTCTGTTACTTTTTAAGCAGTCACCATATTTACGCTGAAACTTAAAAATAGCGCTAACAGACAGTATGAGATTTCGTGTTTATCAAACGAATACCGGAGGTTAATAGCAAATTCTGGCAGATCTGTCTTTTCATGTTTTCGTATCTACATGTTTGTTATACTTTTAACTATTTATGTACAAATCTGAGCCTAGCCTCAAAAAAGTATCTGCTAACTGATACAACGCCGTGTCTGCAGGGTGAAAGGGACTAACGAAGGATATCAGTTGACTCGAGTGGGGAGCTGAGACCATCATTTTGTGAAGCTGTTGTGCTCTCTCCAGCTTGGCGACCTCTACTGGCCTTTGAGCCCCTGTGGAAGGTATCTCTCATTGATACTGCATGTGCCTAAACAAGAGACATATTTAATTCCTGCTCACATTAAAAAACAAAGACAGTTGGTTCAGGCCTGAATTGGCCTT
Source organism: Scalopus aquaticus (assembly GCA_004024925.1). NCBI lineage: Eukaryota > Metazoa > Chordata > Mammalia > Eulipotyphla > Talpidae > Scalopus > Scalopus aquaticus. The sequence continues at coordinate 13,672 of PVIJ01007093.1, read as the reverse complement.
CCGTGGTGTAAGAGGTTCAGATTCTGTTATTTTGTTGGTCCACCTTGCAGGTCTTTCATTCCCAAGGTCACTCAGGATTCAGTTATTCCAGTGCATTCCAGTCAGCAAAAAGAAGGTATCTCTCATTGATAGTGTCTGAAAATAGGGAAGGCAGTCAAGACACTTGAAACGTTTCTTAACCGGTTTCTTGGGCAGAGGAGGTTATAATGTTGTGGAGCATATGTGAGTTTTCAGTGTGATGCTGGGTGAATTGCGTGTTTCCTAGGCTTTAAAATCCTCCATTACAGAGAGCCTTACCTGGGGGTCCACGCAGCCCCTTCAGTGTCCATGAATAGAAATTAGTGCTAGGAACTTGGATGAGAAAGATTCAAAAATCACACCTTTATAGTCTCCATTTACTCTTTTTACTCAGCACTATGTCTTAGAGATGAAAGGTACCATGTCTTAGAGGAAAAGCAGACTAGTTTACTGAAGAGTGATATATAATATGAATTCACTAGATTTATTGCGTCTTGAGTTGATAGATTTTTAAGTGGTTTCTAATTTGGGCCATTACCAACAATTGTGATGTAAAGTTTATTTTGTACACATGATAAATGTCACAAAGTGCCCCAACAGCACTCAAACCCACGTATGTTTCAGTTATAAATGTCACAGTTAGCAAAAAACTGATTAACAAGCGTTGTTGGTTTGGTTACATGGACACACGCACGCACTTCTGAAGGTAAAGAATCACTGGGATTGGTTTAACTGCTTTTGATGACCCCCTAGATCCAGGCATTCTAGAACTTTCCATTCTGCCGGTCTGATATCCTCAGCCTTGGTGCCTCATCCTCACAATATGGCAGCCACAACTCTAGACATCACTTCCGCCTTCAGACTAGAAAGGGGGAGAAAAGTCATATCTGCTTCTTTTCATCAGAAATTGTAAAGCTTTCTCAGAAACACCCTGATCAGATTTCCATTTAGGTACCATGGCCAGAACTAGGTCAATGACTAGTCCTGCTCGAAAGGAAGCTGGGAAAGGAGGAAGGAGATTTGTCCTGATCTAAACTAATTCTTAACGCCTTGCAATACATTAGAATCATCTGGAAACCTTTTTGAAAATACCCCTGTCTAGACTCCAGAGATTTTTATGCTATTGGTCTGGGTTGGAGCCCAAACATTGGCATTTTTTCACAGCTCCTTGGATGGCTCTAAAAGTTCACCACAGTTAAGAACTCTGTGGTTTCACACCAGTCATGATCCTTTACCATGGCTGGGCAGGTGTATCAGAATTAGGTTCAGCTGTGAGTGGCAACACATACTGCATGTGCCTAAACAAGAGACATATTTAATTCCTGCTCACATTAAAAAACAAAGACAGTTGGTTCAGGCCTAAATTGGCCTTCCGTGGTGTAAGAGGTTCAGATTCTGTTATTTTGTTGGTCCACCTTGCAGGTCTTTCATTCCCAAGGTCACTCAGGATTCAAACAGTTATTCCAGTGCATTCCAGTCAGCAAAAAGAAGGGCAGGGAAGGTGCCCAGCCCTTGAATGACACTTTCTGAAAGTTGCCACACATTTCTGTTTATATCCCATGTGCTACAGAAATGTGTCATTTTCTTTAAAGCACTTTCTTTTCAGAAGTCCATTTAAGATGATAAGCATATTCTCCAGTATTTTTTTCTAATGTTATGGTTTTGTGGATTTCTGTGGTTTAGGTCATTAATTTATCTGAAATGTAATTTGGAAAAAGCTAAAAGATAAATACCTAACTTTATTCCAAAGCCTTACCTAATTGCCCCAGCATCATTAATTATCTTTTCCTCCACCTAAGAAATCCTTCCTTTAGCAAGCACTAAATTCCCACATATATATTAGGCCATACAAGTTTCCTTCCAAAGGGAAAAGGGAGAAATACTCAAAGGTTGCCAGATAACTCGGAGGTCACGCTCCTGCACAACAGCGCCACCTGCTGGACACATCTGCCAAGTACATCCTTTTTAAAAAAGGATTTACTGACACGTTACTGACCCATGGGGGCTCTTGACCCTCCGATCTGACATCCCTGAGTAGGGATGGGTCAACTTGATTGTGTGGCTACCAAGAGAAGGACACAAAAGCCCTTACTAGCAAAAGGGAAATGCTATATCAAGAGCACAGCTGGCCTACCCCTAACATTAATCTGGACTTTAAATGAAAGGGTAGGAGCAAAATCTCTGTGGAGGAACTTCAGTCCTCACTTCTTCACCGAAACAACACTGCTAGCTCAATGGATCCCTCAGTTCACAGTGGATCCCTGAGTGCCTGGATCACTGGTGTACATGATGTCCCCCTTCCAGCTCAGCACCAGCTCTGTAGAATCAAGAGCAGGCATGGGAATTCTACTCTGTGGGCAGAACTCAGTGCAGTGCTAATAGTCCTAGCCTATACTCTCCTGATGGAACTTTCTAGATTGTTACTGCCTTTTGTGCCATTGCCAGTGGCTTCGCTGTCTTGTCTGCAAAACTGGAAGATTAAAGACATTCTCATTTGGAGCTGAAAACTGTAGAGACAAATTCAGCTGCCAATCAGACAGCCTGGGTCACTCATGGAGATGCCCATGATAAGGGCTCTTCTGTAATAAGACAAACTGGAATCAAGCTTCTGAGATAGCCTGTAGTGCCCATACAAGCAGCACCTACCTCTGCCTGGGTCCATCACTACACCAGATGTGGCACCGCATCCATGGCACGGGCTGAACGCAAAGTAGAGAACTGTACATTTCTGGTGCAGAAGCCACCACCACAGACCAGACTTGTGATGCCTCCCAAAGTGGCACTCGTTGTCTTTCAGTAAAGAAGCCACCCGGCAGGGGGTATGGCTCACACTGCTCCTGGATAATTACTAGATCAGACCTTCCACCCCTTCCAGGGGTTATCATTGGTGCCCCACTGCTGTGGGGAATTTTCAGGTTGTAGTGTAGCTATTCTAATCAGGAGACTGGTCACACCACTGTGACCCCTGAAACGAAGCCATGTCAAGTTTTCAGTTTTTCAGGCCATCTACAGTCTGACAATGATGCCCCCTTTATTGCAAAAGTCACTGAACAATGAGCCAATAGTCTGGGCACCTGATGGCCATGCTGTGCCTCAGCCATCTGCACATGTGCTATGTGACTGCCACAGCAACCGCCTCCTCAGAAATTAACTCAAAAGGCTCTGACCACGTCCCTCATCTCCTTTCAGCCCACACATCTCCGTGAGGCAGCATGGCCACCAGATGCAGCCGTCCACAGACAGGCAGCATCTCCTCTTCATTTCCTAGGTCGTGGTCAGGACCAAAGGGGTGGAAGGTTATAGGAACCTATGTTGAAATTGTGGGATTGTATTCCTGGGTGTGGTGTTTCTTTCCCCCCTTTTAAAAACCCTCAACCGCCCCTATTGGTATACCTCCCGATGTCAGCCTGGTGGAAGCAGGCTGAAGGGACTCAGTTCTGGTTTAGCCACCTGAATTCTGATGGATTAACAGCACCTTAGCTCATGGCCACCTGCTGAGTACACTGCTTGCCGTGTCCCTCACGGCTGGCTCACACAGGTCGAGGTAGGAGATAGAATGGGCCTCTGTAAACTTTGTCCAGTTCACACCCAGCCCCTGCTGACACAAGGTCAAGGAATGAGTAAGGGGAGACAGCTGAAGTTATGGCTACTGGAATCATCACACTGCTTTTGTGACAGTGGAGACCCAGGGAGAAGACAGCTTAGCTGGGAAGGGGGATGATTAAGGTTCTCCTTGTCCCTGGAGCCTAGCAAAACCTCCCCCTAGTTCATCTGAGTTACACAGTAGCTGCAGCTGTAACCCAGCCCCTCTAGGTTTGTCATCCCAGAGGACACAAGCTGTGGAAGCAGAAGGGCTCATGTGGACATGCCCCATCTCACACTCTTTGGTTGTGCCCTTTGCCACCAATGGCAGCTCCTGAATGTGGTATGTTCCCCTCCCCCACACATGTCCAAACATCATCTGATTTCAGTTTGACTATCAAAAATTCAGGGACTTGTCCTGTTACCTGGGTGGCCTTGGCTCATGCATAGCAAGCAAAGCTGCGACTATTTGGTGACAGTCCCTGTGGCTGAACCAGACCAGCAGAACAGTGGGTGACCCAAATCGGCTAACAACAGATCTTAAACTGGACTGACATGTGATCTTCAAGCTTGTGTGTTTGTATCCGAGCCATGAAACGTCTCCATTAGGGATGGGAGTTGTGTTTGGCTCATATCTTAGTGCCTCCTCCGGTTACTGACAGTGACATCATAGATCAGCAGATCAATCTAAAAATCGCCTTGGAGACTACCTGGCTTTAGACTGTACCTGGCTCTCTGAAATGAGACCTACTGGACCCCATGGGACTTACACAGATGACCCAGTCTGGGACCCGGGCCGAATGGTTGAAATGAACGCCTCAGGTTGGCCTCATCTTGCTGCTTGAAGTTCTATTGCTAGTAGCCTTAATTAAATTCTGTATGAAACAGTCTGAACAGATTGGCCCCCAGTCTCCATCGATCAGACTCATCAGAGTGGTTGGTAGAGTGGCTTGCTCACGTGAATATTCAAGTCCGGCCAAGAAAGCAGAGAGCTGATTGGTGGGAAAGGCTAAGTTGCCAGAGGCACTGACGTCCCTCACATTTTCAGTTTGCGCTCAGCCTGCGCTGTTTCTCAGGCCTGTGTGTGCAGTAAGTGATTTGAGGAACAAAGTCATATCTCTCTCAGGACTCGCTTATGGTCTTCTGTAAAGAGGTGGTTTCCCAGCCTTCTGTTTCCACAGATGCTACACAGCCCCCTGTCTGCACAGCACCCACTGGGCTCCTCCACATTGCCCCTCTGGGACTTGGTGGCAGAGGGAACTGATGCAACAGTAATGCCTTTAGCAACTTGCTGTGTTGTGAGGCAGTTTCTCTCTCATGCAGGAATCTCGTGTCTTCTGCCAGCATCCGTGAAACAGTAACAGATTAGTTTATTAGTTGAAAGTAGGACAAAGTCAAGTTGCCAATACTTGCCTGCACACTTGTGTAAGGGCTCCCACCTTTGCGGCCTCATTTAACTTTTATTGTCTCCTCAGCCCTTCTCCAAATACAGTTACATGGGAGGTGAGAGCTTCAACGTGTGAATTTCAGGGGTACACGCGTTCAGTCATAACAGGTGACGTCTGTCTTGGTTGCAGCTTGAGATGAGAGGAAACTTTTGAAAGAAATGTTGAGATGAGGAAGTTGGCTAACTATAGAAAAGGGATTCCGAAGGGGATGGCAGATGTTTGAGGAAGTTGAGAAGGCTGGTGAATGCATCAAAGTTGAGGAGAAACTAAGCATGTTATCTCTTACCTGAACTGTTCTACTCAACTTCAGGCCCTTCAAAAAATTTAGGTTTGAGGGGGGCCTCCCTGATGATGCAAGGGGTTAAGCCTCAGCACTATGAAGCTAGCACAGCCACTGCAGCACAAGTTCAATCCCCGGCCAGGGAGCTGACCCACATGGCACAGCAGACCTCTCCTGCCTCTCCCGCTGCTCCCCTCAGCAGTGTATTTCAGTCAATCTGCCTGTTCTGCTCCCCACTCTGTCTCTGGTGAGTCCTCTCCTTTGCCAACACACACACCTCTGGCCTACACCCCAGCTCTTGTACGCATAAATAAATCAATCTTTTAAAAAAAAATTTAGGTTTGAGGGGCCTGGAGCTTATAAAATAGGGGTGGATGACTCTAAAAGGAAAAATACAAAGTATGAGTACATAGTGATGTTTGTATAGAGGCTTGGAGGACACAGTGCAAGGAGCTCTCAAAGGCCTACGTGGACAAGGGTCCCTGCTGGACAAGATGAACACCAGCTCCTCCCACCTTCACCCCAACCCACTGTGCTCCACTTCAGGGGTCATGACCTTTCCCCCATTAACCCCACAGCGATCTGAAAAAGGAATTTAATATTATGCCATTTACAACAGTAGAAGAAAAAATATATATTCATTATATTTTCAGATATTTTTTATATAATATATATGCACTTTTATTTCAGATTTTCAGGCAGCTAAGGGGCAGCTCCCCGGGGTGGCACAGGATGCTGTTCAGCCCTTGGGTGACACCTACAGGTCCTGGTCGCTCTCTGACCTCACCTGGAGGGTGAACAAAGGGGCTATACTAAAGCAGAGTTTTCTGCGCTGGGGAAAATGGCTCCCTTCCTATTTCTCAAGGGAGACTGAGGCTGGTTGTCTCGTCCTGGTTCACGAACAGTAGAATACTGAGGGGAGATCCAGCCTGGAGCTTGGAAGTGGGAGTTCAACTTTCTTGCCAAAGGTCCACCATTCTGACTCCCACTGTGTTATTATTCAAGGTTGAATGACTCAGCCTAGATGCAGGGAGTGAGATGGTCCTACCGCAAGACCTGTAACACTTTAAGGTATCTTATGAGTCAACAGGGAGGAAGGCTAACTGGGGCCTACCTACCAGGAAATACTCTGGGTGACCCTCATCTTTTGTTTTCTTTGTGGAAGTAAAGGGATATATTTAGGGATGCATTTATCTTTTAATTCTGCCCATATGATAATTCCTATAAGGAAATGACAGGACGCTGATCCAAGTGCCGGGCTGAACATTCAGGGACCTCCAGGGGGCGCTATGGCCCAACACACGGCCTGGTCAAGGGGTCCTTGGCCTACTGTACCACTGTAGATCTGTTTTCTTTGGTGTTTCACCCCCTTTCAGAGAAAAAGGGAGACAGACAGAGACAGAGAAGTTCTGTTGATTTCTGAATACAGTTTTAAAGTCTAGGTATACAGGTAAAGTTCCAGGCGTGGCCCCCCAGACAACACCAGCACGATGCTCTAGGCCCTAAGCCTTTCGCTCTGAAGCAAGAACAGCAAACTCACCCATTAAGCTCTGCTGGTCTCCACAGAAGGTGATGCAAAGCCCAGGCTGCCTTGCCCCCCTCAAGCTCAGCCCTTCTGTGCTGGCCCCAGTACTTGCCCCAACCCAGGGCAATCTGGAGTGACTCCCACGAGGGCCTGGATTTCATCGTTTGCTTGTTCTCCAGCACTGGACACCTGAGCACGAATGTCCATGTGGGAGAGGGGTGGGTTCAGAGGCCCTAGGGTGGTGGTCTGGGGTGAGCCCAGGCCAGATGGGCTGGCATTCTCTGCCGGCTCAGACCAAGCCTTCCCCTCTGTCACCACTGCTTCTCCAGCTCTCTGTGGTCAGAGCCACAACCGGCCCCCCAAACCCTTTTTGGAACTTCTCACGGAGAAGCTACATCAGTTTAAGGGGAAAATTTTCCAAAAGAACTATGATAAATAATGCAAAATTAACATATACCTAGAATTCCAAGAAAAAGCCTTGTGACTGGATTTGAGGCAGATACTTAGCTCTGACCCCAAGGATTGACCTGGCATTTGCTCCTTGACCTTTCACCTGGTGGGCCCAAAAGTTACCCTTGACACCCAGGGGTCCTGCCCCTTGGTGTAGTGGTCTAATCCAGGAGCCCTTCTCTGGGACCATAGACTCTGGGAAGCCTTGAGCACCTTTCTGGTTGGTTTCTTTCTAGTTCAAGTGTTTAGAGGAGAGTAGAAACTCACGCAAGTCAGGAGCCCATCCAAACTGTCCTTGGCTCAGAACCACTTTCCTGGACTGACTGTCTCCCTTCTCTGCCCCAGGTTAATTCTGAACATCTATCCTCCAAATCTACTTTGGGAAGAGTCTTCTAGAACCCTGTGGATCTGCAACACCAAAGGTTGCTGGTCATCACAAAAAGGAATAGGGACCCCATTACCTCCCAGCAAAAAAAAAAAAAAAATTGCAACAGGAGGGGAATGACAGAGAAAAGGCACAGAGCTGGGGACGGAGGTGTTCTTTGGAGCTGGTAAGATTTTCTATCAGGCCAACGGGACTCACACTGCCAGGGAGTAGAGGAAAGGCTGCAAGGAGCCATATGGGCCCGGCATCCAAGGGCCTAGAATGCTCCTTTGCTGAGTCTATAAAAGTCTCCTGGAGGAGACACAAGGGACGTTTGGAAGTTTCCGAGCAGATGACAGCCTGCTTCTAAATACTGATGGGGGCGGGGGCAGCTGGAGACAAGAAGACAGATTAGTGAGCGTGGTCAGACCCAGTCTACCCAGTGGGACAGGGTGAGGGAAGAATCAGAGACAAACCAAACCTGGTGGACATCAGGGAGAGGCGCCATGGATGGACACAGAGGACCCAGAAGGAAGAGAGGGTTCGTCGGGGACAGGCGAGAATGTGACCTGTGCATATGGAGACAGCCTGCCCCAGCCCAAGGGCACAGCTACAGTGATAGAGACCCCAATCTTCACCAAAGGACCCTCCTCCCCGAGGGTCAAGCACAGCTCTGTCCTCATCAGGTGCCATTCAGGACTGACAGAAATAGGATGGAGGTTCACGGTAGGCCATTTCCCCAGAGATGGCATCTGAGCTTGTAGGAGAGTATAAGCTCTTGTAGAACTCCTCCTGCAGAAGAGAAGAGTGAAGGGAGAAAGGGAGAAGGCAGAAGAAGGCACAGTGGCCTGGGGGAGCCCAGAGGGGGCAAGAGGTGAGACCATTTGCCCTGTCTTTAGCAGGGGTGTGGGAGGTGGGGAGTGGTCCAGTGTTGCAGGGGTGTTTGAGGTCCTGCGGCAAGAGAATTGCTGGAAGGGGGTCAGATCACTAGGGACAAGCAAGGCATCCTCAGGAGTCTTCTGTGCACTTTCTCCAAAACAGGAGTGGTGCCAGCTGAAGGAGGAGGCAGGAACAGGAGTGGGGTCTTAGAAGAATGGAGACATCTGAGCAGAGGAAACAAGGAGGCTGGGGACAGAACAGGTCAGATGGGGCAACATCAGGAGGTACAGAAGATGGGGCAACATCAGGAGGTACAGAAGATGGGGCTGCCCACAGAGGCCCCTGAGTTAGCATACTTCTCCAGGTGCAAGGAGAGAAGAGACTGGGCGAAGAGACTAGAAAGGACAAAAGAAAAACTGAAGGGGGGGGCAGGGGGGCCTTGGTATCCTCTCCACTAAGAAGGAGGGATCTTCTGGAAATTTAGTGAACCAGAGGCAGCTTTGAAGTTTGGAGAAAGGTGTGGAGCATATATAGAAATGCTTTTTTTTTTTTGGGGGGGGTGCATCTCTAGATCAGTGTTTCACAAAAGTAATGTCATCTGGGATCTTGTCAAAATGCAGGTCTGATAAAACAGGTCTGGACAGGCCCTAAGATTCTGCTTTTCTAACAAGCTCCCAGGTGATGAGGGTAGTCCCAGCCCCAGCTGCTGGTCCAGGGAACATGCTGTGAGGACCAAGAATTTAGAGTCTGATAAGGAAATGGAGACAGAGACTGGCAGGGGAACTCACCTTTAGGAGAGACCTACCTTTGATCACCTCACCTGGGGTAAAAACTGAGAAGTCTGAACAGGACAACGCCTGCAGGTGAGAAGGAGGGGAAATGGAAAGGGATGGTAAAAAGGAAAGCGGTCGAGAGAGGCGGGATGACAGGAAGCCCAGCAGTCCCCTGGAACCATCACCTGGGAACCAGGTGGGCCCACTTTGTTCCACCTTGGAGGCCCCCAAAGAGAATGGGAGTCAACTGGAATAGGAAGGTGATGTGCCAGGCGTATATACGGGAGTCAGAGCAGAGGCAGGGCAGGTCGACCCCTCTCCCCCCGCAGGTACTTACTCCACTCATTGTGGGCTTGTTCCCCAGACCAGAAGGTGGGGTAAGGGAGCAGAAATGACTACCACTACCCTAAATGCCCCCACCCCGTTCAGGGCGGGATGGTTTCTATGCCTGGGAGGGAAAAAAAAGAGGAACCAATCTGAGAGAGAAGATGCTGGGGAGAAAGAGGAGATGAGTTGGTCTCTGAGTCCCAAGCATCCCACCCTGTTAGCACAGTCACGCGGTTCCTGAAAGGCGCAGGTTGGAAACGAAATGCGTTAGGTTTAGGCAACCCAGGGACGCGGCGAGGAACGAACGTGGGGGAAGGGGGTGCAGGGACACCGCTCAGTTTGCCTAAGGCAGAGAGGTTTGAGTTCCCAGGCTGAGAAGAGACCGACGTCCGACTCGCCGGGGAAACGCAGGAAGGTCGGCCGGGCGGGCAAAAACCATCAAGAGTAAAAGCTCGGAGGCGTCAAAAGGCGCAGCAAGTGCCGGAACTGCGAGGCGGCGTGGAGTGCGGCGGGGACTGGGGAGAGGGAGAAGAGGCCACGCAGCAGCCGGAGCTTCGTCCCGAGGCGACCCGAAGGCGCTGGCGGTTTCCGAGCGCCGCGTGGCCTTCTCCAGCGCCTCCGGCCGGGCTCCCGCCGCGCAGCCCCTCGGGCCCCGGCCCCGGCCCCCCTAGCCCCGCTCGTCCCTCCGGTTTCTCCCTGCGGCCTCGGTCAGGCCGCGCCCCCAACCCCGGCGACCGACTAGCCAGGGTCCGCCCCGCCACGGCGGCCCGGGCCCGGCCGCTCCTCCCCCGATGATGTCACGTCCCCGCCGTCCCCCGGCCGGCCGCGCCGCCCCGCCCCCGCCTCCCCCGGCCCCCCGTCCCCTGGGCCCGCCCGCTCCCGCCATCCCTCCTCCCGCCCGCGCTCCCTCCCTTCGGCTCCCGCTCCCCCGGGAGCGGCGGCGGCGGCGGCGGCGGCGGGATGGCCCGGGCCCGTGGCCAGGCCCCGGGGAGCGGCGGGCGGCGGCGGCCGCGGCGGGGCGGCGCGGGAACCGGGCCCCGGGGGGAGTCGGCCGGGCTGCTGCTGCTGCTGCTCCAGGTGCTGCCGCCCGGGGCTGCGGCAGGGCCGGGGCGCCGGGGCGCGCGGGGCGCTGGCGGGGGCGGCGGCGTCTGCTGGCCCGGCGTGGCCCCTGCCTTTCCCCGGGACGCGCGGCTGCTGCTGCTCCTGTCGCCGCTGCCGCCCCTGTCGCCGCCGCCGCCGAGCTCCGCGCCCGCCGCCTCCGCCTCCCGGATGGTAATCAGCGCCCCGCGCCGGCGCCGCGGGCGGGCGGGAGGTGGGGGCGGCGAGGGGGAAAGGGCGGGCAGCCCCGCGCCCCCGCCTTGCCGGAGGCAGCTCCCAGGGCGTTCGGGCCCCCCCCTCCGACGACCGCGGCCCTGGGCAGCCGCCAGAGCGCGCCTCTGGGGCGCCTCAGCGCGGACCGGGTACCGGCTGTGCTCCCCGCCCTCCCCGCTCCGCTAGCAGTCCGCCTGCCGGCGCTCAGGCCGCGGGGGAATCCCTCCGTCTCCCCGCCCCGCGCCCCGGGAGGGGAGGGGACAGCGCCGGCGCTCGTGGACCCGCTTTCTCCGAGGGAGCGCCCAAGAGGCTAGAGCGCACTGAGCCTCCGGGACTCGGCGCTCCGCTGCGCTCCTGGAGGCGCCGGGTGCCGTCGGGTCGGGCGGAGTTGAGACGCCCGCAGCCTCAGCGGGACCGGATCCCGGCGGTGGAAGCGCCCACCGACCGCGCGCCCTTATGTTCCCTGCGCAGGACGCTCTGCCCCGCGGCGGGCTGAACCTAAAGGAGGAGCCGCTGCTGCCCGCCGGCCTGGGCTCGGTGCGCTCCTGGATGCAGGGCGCCGGCATACTGGACGCCAGCACCGCCGCTCAGAGGTAAGAGTTCGGACGCGACCCGGTGCGCTCGGGCTGAACGGCTCCGCTCCGCTTTCGCTCAGCTGGCTCAGCTGCTGGGGCGAGAGGTGGAGGGAGACCTAACTCTGGACGGTCCCGGCAAGCTATCCCGCCCACCCCGTCCCGAGCGCCTGTGCTTCCTGAGGATGTGGGCCGGGCCGGGGCGGGGCTTCTGCCTCCACTCGGGGCTGTCCGGGCTCTGATTTCTGTCTGTCGTTCGCGGACCCGGCCAGCCCTCGACTCAGGAGAGGTATCCCCGCTGCCCACAGCCCCTGAGCCCTGACCCTCAGCCAGCAGCGCTCAAGGAATAGCCAACCCCTCCTTCCTGGGCAGTCCCAGAGTCTCTCCTTGTCCAATTCCGCCGCTCTCTGCCTGGAAAGGCACAAGACCCAGCCCCCTTTCTGCTTTCCCACGCCCCTCAGAGTTGGAGGATGGGGGGTGCAGAGCTCCAGAAGTGTCTGGGGCCTCAAGAGTGGGGAAGAGGTGCGCTGGGCAGTCGGTTTGGCTGGAATGATTGGATTTGGGAATGGCCAAGGTAACTCAGGTCCTACCTCTTATCCAGGTGTTTTTCTGGTGGGTCCTGTTAAAGGCAAGGGCGCCCCTGGGAATCCAGCACCTAAACCCATCTCCTCTGACTCCTTTGTAGGAGTCTGGGCATGGACTCAGGGTTGGGGGGGATGGAGTCCGGATTTGCAGAGGAAGTTTTAAAAGTTGTAGACATACACCTCCACACCTGGTCCCTGAGTTTTTGTACCCACAGTAGTTGGGGTTGGGGCGTTGTTTAGAAGAGGGGAGGATGTAGGCCTTTAGACATCCTAGGAGTTTTCAGTGGTTAGGACTCAGGAGGCACTGCCACAACAGACAGCTGGGGCAGGGAGGGAGCTGGCTCCCACTGGTCTGAGCAGCTGCTTGCCCTGCAGTCTGAAGGGATTCTAATAAGCATTGCCAGGGCAGACCACATGTCCAGAACCCCGGTCTGTCCAGGGGACACCACCTATAGTCCAACCCCAACCACACCCCTTACAAACTCACACCTTGTTTCACATGCAAACAGAAATGCTCTCCTGTCCTTCAAGACTGTCAGAAGTGCACACTGGCACTTTCTGGAGCTCATGTCTTCAGAAAGAGCATGGTCCTGCCTGTGAATTAATTTACATCAACTTTATCTCATGAGTAGTCCAGAAAAATTAGAAAATAGAAAGCAAAATCTCACCTCTCTAGTATAGCTGCTGTCAACATTTTGGTGTATTTCCTACCCATGTTTCTTTCCATTAGCATGTGTTTTCTTGTGCTGTGCATACAGTTCTGTTCCTGCCTGTCTTTCTGCTGGTTCTGGTTTTCTATTTTACTTGATGTGATCAGTTAAATAGTGGGTTTCTTACTGTTTCTGAATGGGGATCCATCTTTTTCTCCACCACTGGCTGTGCAGTGAGAACTCTTGTACGAGTGATGAGGAGTTCCATTGGGACCTCGGGGCTAAGGTTCCTGCTGCTCTCCAAGGCCCTTCTCTGCTCCTGCCCCAGCCAGCAGGTCTGATGAGTGGGGAGCAAAGGAAGCTGCAGTGTTGTCTGCACCAGGTGGGGAAGCCAAGGAGGGGTGTATCTTGAATGGGATCAGCATATCTAGGCTGAGACCTATCACTAGGACCCAGGAATCTCCCCCAGTTGGAAAGGGGGTTTTTCTTCAGGTTAGGGCTGCTGATCTCCCACTATGGAGATTTCTCAGTTCCAGGATGCAGGTTGGGAGCCCCCACTCCATAGTGGGGTGATGCTGAGTGACCCCCTTACAGAAGGGTGCAGGCTAATCCTTTCTCCTCCCCCCTCCCTGGTTGCCCTCACTATTGATGATGATGGCTAGTTGGTCCTCCACTCAGGGCTTTTTATCCCAAAACAGCAACAACAAAAATTCCTTCTGGGCCTCCCTCATGGGCAAGGGGTTAAGTGTCAGCACTATGAAGCTAGCAACAGCCACTCCCAGGCCAGGGAGGCAGCTGACCCACATGGCACAGCAGACCTCTCCTGTCTCACCCGATGCTCCCCTCAGCAGTGTATTTCAGTAGATCCGCCTGTTTTGCTCCCCACTCTGTCTCTGGTGAATCCTCTCA